>SKCR01017597.1:0-92670 GCA_019454045.1 Zanthoxylum bungeanum | reverse complement strand
TTATGCCCAAAATACGACAGATGCACAAAACTGGAATTTCCAAAACTGCACTTCGTCAAAACGCCCTTTCAAGTTTCCAATCTCCAAAATTAAAATATCAAGTCCAATAATTGCCTTTATTTGACCCATATTTCATCCTAAATGATTTCATTAAGACCTGATATTATTTTATCTGCAAAATAAACTAAAACATATCAAAACGTTCATCAAACCCGAGAAACTAAACAAAATATTAAGTAAAAGGGGCGGTAAATATTGATATATTTTCCGCTCATCACCTACACAATCTTGCATAATGCATAGAAACAATCAGGTTTATCATACGAAGGAATAGCTACTATGGACAATTAGGTACGAAATCTGATGAAAATAACTCAGTTCAGTGGGTGCGCGTTCACATAGCATTCGAGAACGCGTTCGAACGGTGAACAGAAGGCTCGCGTTTGTATAGCGTTCGAGAACGCGTTCGAATGGAGCCAGACCTGATGCATGAAACACTAAGAAGATGTGTGCGCGTTCGCGTAGCGTTTGATAACACGTTCGAACGGTAAACAGATGGTTCACGTTCATATAGCGTTCGAGAACGCGTTCGAACGGAACCAGACATGATGCATGATGAAACTAAGAAAATACGTGAGCGTTCACGTAGCGTTCGAGAACGCGTTCGATTGGTAAACAAAAGGTTCGAGTTCATGTGGCGTTCGAGAATGCGTTCAAATGGAACTAGACCTGATGCATGCAACACATTTATAGGCAAACAAATCAACAATGTGGGACCTCACGTATCCGATTGAACTCATCTCACATCCAATCGAATATACACCAACCGGCGCGGCAAAGCATCGTGGTAAAGGATTTTAACCCCTCTAAATATGGGACCTTTAATCCGACTTACTAAGCCCATGCACTCAATCGTATCATGCATACAAAGAATAAAGAAACAATAATATCAAACTTAGTGTACCCGATTGAACTTATCTTGCATTCAACCGAACACACATCAACTGGCGCGGCGAAGCATCGTGGTAAAGGATTTTCACCCCTCCAAATAGGGGACCTTTAATCCGACTTACTAAGCCCATGCGCTCGATTGAATCATGCATACAAAAAATAAAGAAACAATAATAACAAACTTAGTATGCCCGATTGAACGTATCTTGCATTCAACCGAACACACATCAACCGGCGCGGCAAAGCATCGTGGTAAAGTATTCCAACCCCTCTGAATAGATGACCTTTCATCGCACTTACTAAGCCCGTGCGCTCGATTGTATCATGCATACAAAAGTAACATACAGAATTCAAATAACAGAAAATAAATAAACCAAAGCAACATAAAACAAAATAGGGCGCCGTTTACTCAAGCGGTACGTGGAATTGTATCCCGAGTACAGATCATACTACCATCCATTCAGAATCGGCTATGAAATTTTTGTCCGGGTTTCCATCCGATATACCGCGAGAGTTGACACATCTTTTATTTTATTCCAAGTCCACAACATACAATATTTCATGATACATGCATATTTATCTACTCAAGTGCCACACCATGCACTTTAGCATAACAATCATGCGAACAATACTCAATAAATAATGAAAATAAAATAGAAAACGAATGTGGAAAATACCCTCAGGTCTACCCTTTTTTGCCAACTTTCAGGCTTGCGTTTCACGGACGTCAGAAGGGTAAAGCTCCTCAACTTTTCTGGTTCACTGGTTTAGCGTCATAGCTCACTGTTTTACTATTTTGCTTGCTGTTCGGCCTATGTTCTGCTGCTGTTCGGCCTCTATTTTACTGATGTTTCCTCTGTATTTTCTTCTCACTGTTCAGGTCACTGTTTTGACGTTTCAACGGACTGTTCCGAGTGTTTTTTGTAGGTTTTTAGAGTAGTATTGTGTGATTATTTCAAGGATTATAAATGCAGTTTTTTATGTTACTGTTTTGAGGATTTTAGGGACTGATTTAAGAGGATTTGGCTGGTGTTTTGTGGGTGATTTGGGCTACTGTTCAGACGTGTTTTAGGAGGTGTAGGGGCTGCTGTTTTCGGTGGAAAGGGGCTGTTGTTTGGGGGTGTATTTTCGGTGATGTGTGGAGGTTTATGGGCTGCTGTTTTCGGTTGTGGAGTGGGGGAGGTGAAGAGAATTATTTGTTTTTTTCTTCTTGCTATTGCCGTGAGTGGCTAGGGCTCTTGGTGTTGTGATTTTCGTGTAAGTCTTGTGTATGAACTATGGGAGCGCATGTCTTGGTTAGGGGTTGTTTATATAGAGAAAGGTTAGGGCTACTTCTTGTCTTACAATGAAGGGATTTTGGCATTAAAATGAGGATTTGATTTAGTATTCAACAAGGAAAGGATTAGATTGAGGGGGGACAAATCTTGGCTAGATTAGGAATACAAAATATTTAATTTGTTATAATTGATTTTAATTAGGCATGACATCTTTTTAATTTAGTATGTGATTTTGTTTAGTTGGGAAGTTAATATATTTGATTTGTCTTAATTAGTTATGATTATATTATGTTTTATTTAATTTGGTATATGACTTAATTAATTATTTTATTTAATTACATTATCTAATTAATATTTAATTTAATTTCCCATGTGTTTTAAATGTGTTTTATTAATTGGGATGTGTTTTCTGGGCTTTGGGGGGCTAATTGGGTTGGCGTGTGAGGCTAGCAGCAAAACCAGAAATACCGACGCCGTTCGAACGCCCATTCGAACGCTACACGAACGCCCGCAATCTACTTGACGTTCGAACGAAGTAACGAACGCAGCACTAACGAAGACATTGAACTAGCGAAATGAATCTGATGACGTACATATTCTGAATTTCCCATTCCGACCTCCGTTTCCCGCAATATCCTTAGCTAAAAAGGTACTGTCTCCAACTGAGACTCATCATCGGGTTTCAAATGCGAAAATGCAACTCCTACAGTCGCCCCCACTTTGATGGGACTTGTGCAGTGGGTGACTTTGAACAATCCTATCAAAGTTATGCAATGCATTTTCACTTACCTGGCTCGGCTGCTGCCTCGAGCTGAGTTGGTGCTGCAGTGGACCTCGATCCTGGGACGCATCCCAATAACTGCAACCGACAACGGAGGCCTCGACCCTGGGCACCTCGACCCAACACCGCTGACAATAGGGACCTCGCCCTCGAACTGATGATGTAGTGGGCACCTCGACCCGGAACTACAACTAACAACGGGGGCACCTCGGCCCTGGGCACCTCGATCCAACACCGCTGACAATAGGGACCTCGCCCCCGAACTGATGATGTAGTGGGCACCTCGACCCTGAACTACAACTGACAACGGGGGCACCTCGACCCTGGGCACCTCGACCCAACACCGCTGACCATATGGGCCTTGCCCTCGAACTGATGATGTAGTGGGCACCTCGACCCTGGGCACCTCGACCCGGAACTACAACTGACAACGGGGGCACCTCGACCCTGGGCACCTCGACCCAACACCGCTGACAATAGGGGCCTCGCCCTCGAACTGATGATGTAGTAGGCACCTCGACCCGGAACTACAACTGACAACGGGGGCCTCGTCCTCAAGATGATATGGGCCTCGCCCCCAAGCTGACATGATATGGGCCTCGCCCCCAAGCTGATATGGGCCTCGCCCCTTGGGACTTATCCCAAAAACTGAAATTGCGCTGACGCTACTTGGCTCATTTCTGCCGCTTTCTCCTTTCTTCGAACCTGCGAACAAAAAATAAAAACAAACACGAAGAGAATGCAATGTTACGTGTATGCATGAATGATTTTCTTATTCTGTTGGGTTAGGTCTTCTGCCAATTCCCGTGGTGACTGCTCGGTCTTCTCTCCTTCAGGCAAAGTATTGCTTTAATCTGTCTACGTTGATCGGCTCGGTGAACTCATTCCCCTCCAAGTCTGATAGCTTCACTGCTCCATTTCCCATTACCTTATACACTATGTAAGGTCCTTCCCAGTTAGGTCTGAATTTTCCTCTCGGATCTGTCGTCGACGGCCTCGACTGCTTAAGTACCAAATCACCCTTTCTGATCTTGGTGGGACACACTTTCTTGTTGAATGCTCGGGCTAGTCTCTTCTGATACAACTGCATGCGATACAAAGACTTCGTTCTCTTCTCATCCAATAGTGCTAAATGATCAAACCTATGTGCAGCCTACTCATGTTCTGGTAATCCTGCCTCTGCTAGTACCCTCATGGACTGTATTTCCACTTCTACTGGTAATACTGCTTCCATTCCATAGACCAAAGAGTAAGGTGTGGCCCATGTTGCTGTTCTTACTGATGTTCTGTACCCCCACAAAGCATACGGTAATTTCTCGGCCCAATCTCTGCAATTTTCTGTCATCTTGGCTAAAATTGTCTTTATAGTCTTGTTGGCTGCCTCAACTGCCCCATTTGCCTGCGGCATGTATGGTGATGACTTATGGTGGCCTATCCCGTACCTATGTAACATTGCCTTCATCTTTCCTTGAAACTGAACTCCGTTGTCTGTCACTACATGATGCGGCATACCATATCGACAAATGAGGTTTCGAGCTATAAACTTTGCCATCTGTTTTGCTGTAACATTGCGGAATGATTCAGCTTCCACCCACTTCGAGAAGTAATCTACGGCCACTACTATGAAGCGATGCCCATTCGATGCATTTGGTCGAATTTCTCCAATCATATCAATTCCCCATGCTGAGAAAGACCACGACTATGACAACCCGTGCAATTCTGTGTGTGGTAAGTGATTCAAATTACCGTGTGCTTGACAGCCATGACAGTGCTTTACCATCTTCGCGCAGTCTGTTTCCATGGTTGACCAATAAAAACCTTGTCTCACTATCTTGCGGGACAGATTCAACCCGTTAATGTGCAGACCACATACCTCGGCGTGTATTTCTTCCATTACATGTTGGGCTTCTTCCTTTCTCAAACACTTCAACGGAATACCGTTTGCTTGCCTCTTGTACAGTTCCCCTTTCAAAATCACATACTGGGAAGCCAACTTCTGAATGGCTATTCTGTCTTTTCTACCTGCCCCTTCCGGGAGTTCACCATGTTCCAGATACCTCTGAATGTCATAATACCAAGGTTTACCGTCGTCGACCTCAACTTCCAGAATTCTTTCTATCTCATAAACAGGTCTGCTTACTGTTGTCAGTATCAACGGTCTCATCACTAACTTTTCTGGATTTTCCCAAGTTGCTGCAAGTGTAGCCAATGCATCTGCCATTTGATTCTCCTCTCTCGGTAAGTGCTGAAACTTACACTCGGGGATAACCTGTGCCAATTTTCTGAGGTGAAAAAGGTAAGGTTTCAACCGTTCTTCTTTCAATTCCCATTCTCCTCGCATCTGCTGGACTACCAACATAGAATCTGATTGTTTTAATCTAGGTCCCATGATCAAACAAGACATGAAAATCAAGCATGAATACACCAATGAAGATAGCGGAATACTTACATTGGTTGCTTGTGACGATTTGAAGACGATAGAAGCCAAAAACGCACTGCCAAGGACGCCCACTGCATGCAGTCCACTGTCTTCTGTCTTCAGTATTTGAGCTGCGAAAATGAGTTCCTAGATTCGTCGGATGGATCCCGGCTCATGGGTGAACCTCCCTACCACCTTCGCAAGACTTGTAAGTGTGCTAGCACTTGAATTTTCACCATGAAAATCCACTCTTGCTTCCCTATTGTTCACGCCCAAACTGGTTCAAAACCAGTGAGGAATAGCCACTGTTTTGGCGTGAGAGAGATGAGAGAGTTAGAGAGAAAAATGTGTTAACTTTTCTTTCATTTTTTTGTTTCTAAAAACGTAAGTGAGAAAGAGAGAAGCAATGATGTATATCATTAACCAAAAAATGAATTTTTAGATAAAAACTCTTCAAAAACCGTGAAAAGCATTTCCCTCCAAAAATTCATCATCATCACACATTGAGAATAGAGACAATGTATCATCCCATAAATGTGACTAGATACATCCATCATCTATTCGTGTCAAGTGATGAGATATCGCGATGTGATTTGCGGATACCACTCGTTTCAAAATACGAATGTGTCCGCAAACACTTTCGGGCTCGGTTTCGCTAATTCCGAATTAATGCATTTCCGTCGCGACGAGAATTAATTAATTTCGCCTAGCGAAATTACTATTCAGATCGCTAACGAATTAATTCTAAATTAATTCGTTCGCCCGAATTAAAATCTAATTTTAATTCCGCGTCGAAATCTAATTTCGATTAATATATCGAATATATTAATTTAATTGATTAATTCCAAATTAATCGTTATCTCTCTCTAGACGATATTTTATCCTAGATAAAATATCTCCGTAATTAATCCTAGATTAATTTTCTCTCTCTTCTATATAATCCCAGATTATTCAAGAGTGCAAGTTGTGCGTCATCGGTGGATTATCGGGAAGCGACCCATGAGATCCCCGGATAAGTTGACAGTAAATACGGTCATCGGAGTATCCGAATCACGTACGTACCAAGTACTACGTTCTACCGATTTACGAGACAAGGTCGACTCCTAGCAAAGCACCAAGTCTACCAAGTTCTCCGGACATATCCATTAAAGAATATCAAAGATCTGTATCAAGCGTAGTATACAATTGTATTGTGCATATCGGTCCAGTATCGGATAATCACGTGCTAGGGCTGGGGCTGGATAAGTGTCTTCCCCGTCCGAAGCACATATCGGATGTCTGGTAACATAGTCTCTATAATCGGATATACATGACCTGGTCACAATATCCCGATTGGTTGCGCAACACTCAAGAGCACTAGTACCGTATCCTGCGTGACATCAACTCCAATATGACTGAAGTGACACTTCCGTCTTGACATCACACCCAATACTCTACGACTCTCTGATAAACCCAGAAGTGGTGTACTCAGAACCTGTTAAAAGTCCCATACCACCAAAACCAAAGTTTATCGATTATCGTAAGTATTAGCGATGCAAGTCTCAGGTTAAGACTATACACACCTACCTTGATTTCGGTCTCCCATAGACACATAGTCATAATACCAATGGGATTCCGAGGGGTCTATCCAGAGCGAAGCTGTTTCCCGTACCATCGGTGAAACACGACCTCCTATTGCACTTGCATAAGTATCCAACACTTATATATATGAGAACTATGCCGTTGTGCCCTCACAACGCACACAAGTGCAATACTAGCCTATTTCGCATTATCGATGTCCAGTCTCGATAATACTACGGCTAGGGATATTTAATGATTAATCCTTCGTGGACTGATACTGTCTCATATCATCTCAATCCAGGAACTAATCAAATGGACCTCTCTTCATTTATATATCTATGGTGATCTAATCACAAATGATGAGAGTGCAATTTCCTTATTACATAGTTAATTTGCTACAACAACACAATGATCTGTGCAAAAGTGACGCTATGGGTCATATTATCCAACAATCTCCCACTTGGCACATAGCGAGTCACTCAAGTGTCCAACACCCGAACTATGTATGGTTCGCTCAATTTGCTGAGGAAAGGTTTTCGTCAGCGGATTTGTCTGATTATCGTTTGACGCGATTTACACGATCATCACATCGCCACGATGTATGATCCGAACGAATCAGATGATAGAGAAGTATATATCTGGATCGTCGATGAGACCTTTAACTCCTTAGCATGTGCTGACGCCTAGCTCAGCTGCTAAAAGAACTATATCTAATCTAATTAGATTTATTTCAATCCAAAAGACTTCTATTGCTGCCTCAGCTGCAGCAATAATCCGCGTTTGTTGTTTATTCGGCAACAGTTATCTTGCTTGGAAGATTTCCAGCTCACTGTCCCGTTATTCAAACTTTATAGTACTGTAGTATTTAATCGTTTGGAAACTTGCTGCAGTGATCCCAGTCACTTCAAGTTCTCCTTCTCCATAGTAAAAGATAGCATCTTTAGTTCTCAGAGATACTAACAGATGTTCTTAACTTCAATCCAGTGACTATCACTTGGATTGACCCGATTGTGACTCCATATGCTCGAAGCGTATGAGACACCAATACAAGTACATTTTAAATGTACAATTTCCCAGAGAGTGTTAACAACACCAAATCTATCCCAGTAGATCTTTATTCCTTGAATAAAGGTTGTTACTCCCTAGAATTGTACGGAGAATTTCTATTGAAAGAATATCTATGAAAACCAAGCTTTCACCAATTGTTTTATGGGAATTTCACTGTCAGTGCGCTCTCCCACTAACCTCCTTATATACACAAGAATTATTTCGTTTTGAGTTAAATCATAAACCATTATGATTATTTCAAAACGTCAGTTCCAAGAACCTTATGCTTGCTTCAATCCAAACATGGATTGAATAATCCGCAAACCTTGTTTGTCGGTTATACAAAATCGTCAGAATGTTGTAAACATCCTCCAAAAGGTTTCCTTTTCAGGAAAGCGATTTTGATCTATAACTGACACATTTTATAAATGAAATACGCAGTTATCTACAAGCATCTTCAAAATGGATTTACCATGGCAACAGGTAAAAGGTCGAACCGTTATTAACACAATGTTGATAACGATACCTTTCCGTCAAAAGCCCAGCTTTGTACGTTGGTATGTTGCCTTCCATGTATGTCTTCCTTGAAGACGTTTAATGTACCAATAGGCACAATGCCTTGTGGTACAACAACTAGTATTCAAAAAATAGTTGTTATACATGGAATCCATTTCGGACTCATGGCACTTTGCCATAATAGGGAGTCGATACCTCGTATCACTTCCTCAAAATGTAGTCGGTTGGTATACCTTCATAAGATTGACATCTCTATGAGGTTAGATCAGAAACCCATACCCTAGGTTGTTTTCTGACTCTATCCGATCTACGAAGTTCTTGTGTATTTGAAGATTAATGGTATAGATTCATCATTGATGAACTGTTTGTGTTCCATTAAGGACTTTGTGCCTTGAACAGTATTACTCCGATTTTCATCGAGTATCACTATCCTCCCACTGACCACTGCATATCGGTATTCCTCTCAGGAAAACCGTATGGTGAGCAACAATTACATTGTTCTCATGTGAGATTTATAAGTACTATACTTATGGTTTCCCTTAGGATAACCTATATTGGCACTTATCCAATTTGGGTTCTTAGTTTGGTATCATCCAAACGTTATGCCTGGCATACCCAAATTATTAAGAATGAGAAACCCCGTTTCTTTCTTGTTCATATCCTATATGATATCTGTCAAACAGATTTATATGGAACCTTATTCTAAATAAGTTTTGCACTGTTAATACATATCCTATTGAAGGAAACAGTAGCTCAGAGCGACTCGTAATAAACCTTATCATGTCCAACAAAATTCGGTTTTAGTTCGGACACATCGTCTAACTGACGTGTCTCGGGAGGAGTCCTCATATGAAAGAATACCGTACTCTTTCATGTATGTCTGAAACTTACTACTTAAGTATTTTTCCAATACGGTCTTACCGTGGTGGAATAATACTATAGCCGATCTGCTTTTCTACTTCGTGTCGAAACTTCAAAAGGTTTACGATCTGTGTTCTTAAAAAGAAACACATAACCATAACGCGATGCTACATCCGTCAAGGTCACGAAATATTCATGTTCACATCTAGTCTAGCTAGATATGGGCCCACAAACTTCACCATGAATAGGGCTAACAGATCGGTGGCCTTTATACTATTACCAAGTAAATAGTATTTTAGGTATTTTACCTAACAAACTAGATTCGCAGACCTTATTTGAATAGTCAAATCAGTCCTAGTACCCACTCTTCAAAAGTGTGGATATACGAGTCTGGTTTAATTGTGTCCTAGACAATAGTGCCACAAATAAGTCTCTATTGATCAAATCAATATGAGCTATTTTATTTGTCATTTTATATGTCTGAGATTTTCATTATATTCAAAATATAAATTCTGTTATTTTACATCTAATGTATTTATCTCAGTATCATCTTTATATAATAAAACACTTTAGTGTTCTAGAATACAAAGGTTTTATCCGGAATGGATTAAACACTAATAGAGAGATAATGTCTTTAGTTAAACTAGTTACATTATAACAGTTCCCAATTTAAGTACATACCCAAAGGGTAGTTCCTAAATTTAGGTATCTACGGTCGAAACAGCGACTTTCGTCCCGTTTCCGATTCGCAGAGAAATCTCGGCTTGAAGTCAGTATCCAGCTCATAGCGGATTCTGAACATCAATACATATATTTTATGTACCACACTAAGTATTTAAAATCTAATTTCAATACCAGAAGTGAACATAACTTTGACAAATATTTTTAAAGTTAGATCCTCGCCCTTTCTTTAATTCCTTCGTGTCTTCCATATCCAAATGGTAGTCACTTTGGGATATGTCAATTATCTTTTCAATATTACACAAACCTTTGGCCAAGCCTTGGGTTTCGGAATATCGAAACGATGTGCACCTTGTGCAACTCGCCCAATTGCAAACTTTGACTTCTCTCCACTAGAATAGTCAAATCAATTCTCTATTATTAATTGCATTTCAATACTTTTAAATCTAAAGATAGATTTATGATAAGTATATTAATTAAGCACTGAAGTCATCATCATATAAATCTTCCAAAGATTTTATGCTCTACTTATTTGCTTAATTATGGGCCTAGTCATAATAAGTTATTTTATCAAATAAATTAACCTATTATTTTCCCAATTTGAAAATTAAATCATTTAAAACATTTAATCCAATTATATATTTTAAATATTCAACTTTTCAATTCTTTCTTGATTTCAATAGTCCAACTATTTAATCAATTTTAATAAGGTACTATTTATTATAATGATTACAACAATCCAATTATTTAATCAACTATAATTTTAATATTGATTACTATAATCTAATTATAGAATCAACTATCATTTTAATTCAATTATATTGATTACTATAATCCAATTATAAAATCAACTATTTATTGAATGAGTTTGTATATAGTCCAACTATATATATTTTTAAAACAATATAAAATATTAGTCCAACTAATACTTTTGATAAACATGACGAGTGATATTTGTTTGAGCGCGTATGGCGAGTAATTGAACGAATGTTGCAAATTCAATACTTGCCTCCCACTATTTTTCGTCGAGCCTCTAACCCTCTGTGGAGTACTCGGGAAACCGTGTTTCCTAGTGGGCTAGGATCCTATTAAATAACATACAACCTTGACTTTGGCCAACAAGCTGTATGCTATTTAACTAGGTAGATCTCACAGATCAATTGGATCCAATCCAATTCCTAGATCCGGTTAGGTGGACATCCAAGTCCTAAACATATTACTTATGCCAATGTATCTAATACATTTTCTTAACCTTATCCTCCGAATCATCTAGGCCTTGGCTTTGGCACAACAAACCTAATGATTCCAGTTAAGCGGGACCCATTGACAAGGAAAGTTTCGTAATCAATGTCGTTGGACAAGAAGTGATCTTGACTTTGGCCAACAAATCACAACTTGGACAAGACACCGATGTGGAACAAAACCCTCATGATTCAAATACATCCATAATTGACAAGGTCTTGACTTTGGCCAACAAACCAATGCCAATCGGATCTTGAACAAGAATCATTCAATGGAAGGATAATCGCTTAATATAGAACGAGGGTTTTTCGCGTGCAAATTGGCTACCAATTTAATTATCTTTGTTAAGGTCTCATCATCATACACCCTTAAACATGCATTCTAAATACATAATAAAGCGAGTATGAAAATAAATAATAATGATATGCGGATGGATACTTTACACATTGATCCTAGATCAAATCTCTCCCTTTCTCACTCAAGCTAGCACTAGTATTACTTCTACCCGTTACACTACACTTCTAAAGAAACCTCATATACATAGAGGGGAATAGGTGAGAAGAGAATACAAGAGAATAGAGGTGATAAGGCTGGACACGCAGGTCCAATTTAATAAATCGAATTTATTACAACAATTTCAAAAAAATTGCCCACCCGACTAATATCCATCCGATATACATTATTCATTCAACACAACCACGTATTCACACACATAAGCATGCTATCAATCAATCTAATCAAATTAATTAATCTGATAATTAAGTGATCATCCAATGTTCAAACAACGATTTGATTTTGATCGAGTCAAACTCGTTTTTGCGAATAAGTACTTAAAGTACGAATTCATGAATTAAATTAAACTACATCATTAAATCTAATTTAATATGTATTTAATACTAATTCAATATTCAATTCCAAATTAAATATTACACTTTTATTTAATAAACCTTTTACGATTTAAATTCCAAATTTAATCGTAATGCGTCTCAAAGACCGATTAACGTCCAACGTTAATTCAATTAAAGTCCAATGGGCTTTTAATTGATTTCTTAAGGCGTGGACTTTTGGTCAACTCGGGTCAAACCGATAACCAAAGTCCAATCCGGGATTTACCCCATAAGCCCATAAATCAATCTTGGCCCATTAGGCCCAATTGAACTTTAAAGGTTCATTAGCCGCATTTGGGCTTTATGGTTAAGGTTTTGGGCCCAATTGGATCCAATCCATTTGGCCTAAATCCAACTTGATAAAATCAAGCCCAATAGGCCCAAATACAACATTAAAGTCCAATTTCCAAAATAGGCCCAATTAATTAAATATACAAAATCCAATTTCATATTCAATTAAACTAAAGTGTATTACATGATTAATAAACTAAATCAATATTTCTAAAACACTAAATTAGTCCAATTAATCATACTCAATTCATTATTACATGTCCAACATACAAATTGAAAAATCAAACCCATTTACATGCTACAAAGCTCTCGGCCAAGGAGGATTTTTGTGTCCGATTTGGTTTCAATCCAACCGAACCCACAATCGACATTAAATCACCATCCAATTTGATTTCATACACATCCAATGTCACAAAATCAAAATTACCAAGACATTTGAGGGCATACACCAATTCGGCCAACATGAGAATTTTGGGGATTTATGTTCAATTCAAAGTACAATCCAATTGACCATAAATTAACATCATCCTACATGATTCTAACTCATCAAATGAACCAAAACCAAAAATTCCAAGAATCCAAAATCATCCACACATTCGGCCAAGTGAAGCAAATTGGGGATATTTGTTCAATTCAAAATTCAATCTAATTAACTTCAAATTAACATCACCCAACATCATTAAAACTCATCCAATGAACCAAAATGAAAAAATTCCAAATTTCCAAACATGCTTCAACATTCGGCCAAGGTAAGTATTTGGGGATTTTTATCCAATTCAAAATAAATCCAATTCAATCTCAAATCAACATTATCCTACATCATTATAACTCATCCAATGAATTAAAATGAAAAAATCCAAGATTAACAAAATACATACACATTCGGCCAACACTTCAAATTTGGGCAAAATTGATCCAATCACATTTTGTTGAAATTGATCAAATCAATCTTCAATATATCATATATTAAGCATGCTTAAACATCCAATTTTATAAAATCATGCTCAAATCCAAAATACCCAATTTTAAGCCCTACATTTTTCATGCTTGAACCTATAGCTCTTGATGCCATTGATGGTTTTAATCTAGGTCCCATGATCAAACAAGACATGAAAATCAAGCATGAATACACCAATGAAGATAGCGGAATACTTACATTGGTTGCTTGTGACGATTTGAAGACGATAGAAGCCAAAAACGCACTGCCAAGGACGCCCACTGCATGCAGTCCACTGTCTTCTGTCTTCAGTATTTGAGCTGCGAAAATGAGTTCCTAGATTCGTCGGATGGATCCCGGCTCATGGGTGAACCTCCCTACCACCTTCGCAAGACTTGTAAGTGTGCTAGCACTTGAATTTTCACCATGAAAATCCACTCTTGCTTCCCTATTGTTCACGCCCAAACTGGTTCAAAACCAGTGAAGAATAGCCACTGTTTTGGCGTGAGAGAGATGAGAGAGTTAGAGAGAAAAATGTGTTAACTTTTCTTTCATTTTTTTTGTTTCTAAAAACGTAAGTGAGAAAGAGAGAAGCAATGATGTATATCATTAACCAAAAAATGAATTTTTAGATAAAAACTCTTCAAAAACCGTGAAAAGCATTTCCCTCCAAAAATTCATCATCATCACACATTGAGAATAGAGACAATGTATCATCCCATAAAGGTGACTAGATACATCCATCATCTATTCGTGTCAAGTGATGAGATATCGCGATGTGATTTGCGGATACCACTAGTTTCAAAATACGAATGTGTCCGCAAACACTTTCGGGCTCGGTTTCGCTAATTCCGAATTAACGCATTTCCGTCGCGACGAGAATTAATTAATTTCGCCTAGCGAAATTACTGTTCAGATCGCTAACGAATTAATTCTAAATTAATTCGTTCGCCCGAATTAAAATCTAATTTTAATTCCGCGTCGAAATCTAATTTCGATTAATATATCGAATATATTAATTTAATCGATTAATTCCAAATTAATCGTTATCTCTCTCTTAGACGATATTTTATCCTAGATAAAATATCTCCGTAATTAATCCTAGATTAATTTTCTCTCTCTTCTATATAATCCCAGATTATTCAAGAGTGCAAGTTGTGCGTCATCGGTGGATTATCGGGAAGTGACCCATGAGATCCCCGGATAAGTTGACAGTAAATACGGTCATCGGAGTATCCGAATCACGTACGTACCAAGTACTACGTTCTACCGATTTACGAGACAAGGTCGACTCCTATCAAAGCACTAAGTCTACCAAGTTCTCCGGACATATCCATTAAAGAATATCAAAGATCTGTATCAAGCGTAGTATACAATTGTATTGTGCATATCGGTCCAGTATCGGATAATCACGTGCTAGGGCTGGGGCTGGATAAGTGTCTTCCCCGTCCGAAGCACATATCGGATGTCTGGTAACATAGTCTCTATAATCGGATATACATGACCTGGTCATAATATCCCGATTGGTTGCGCAACACTCAGAGCACTAGTACCGTATCCTGCGTGACATCAACTCCAATATGACTGAAGTGACACTTCCGTCTTGACATCACACCCAATACTCTACGACTCTCTGATAAACCCAGAAGTGGTGTACTCAGAACCTGTTAAAAGTCCCCTATCACCAAAACCAAAGTTTATCGATTATCGTAAGTATTAGCGATGCAAGTCTCAGGTTAAGACTATACACACCTACCTTGATTTCGGTCTCCCATAGACATATAGTCATAATACCAATGGGATTCTGAGGGGTCTATCCAGAGCGAAGCTGTTTCCCGTACCATCGGTGAAACACGACCTCCTATCGCACTTGCATAAGTATCCAACACTTATATATATGAGAACTATGTCGTTGTGCCCTCACAACGCACACAAGTGCAATACTAGCCTATTCCGCATTATCGATGTCCAGTCTCGATAATACTACGGCTAGGGATATTTAATGATTAATCCTTCGTGGACTGATATTGTCTCATATCATCTCAATCCAGGAACTAATCATATGGACCTCTCTTCATTTATATATCTATGGTGATCTAATCACAAATGATGAGAGTGCAATTTCCTTATTACATAGTTAATTTGCTACAACAACACAATGATCTGTGCAAATAGTGACGATATGGGTCATATTATCCAACAGAATCTCCATAGATTTCCACACTCCCGGCCTTCAAGGCTATCAATGCTGTCAAACCGAAAGCACACGCTTCATACTCGGCCATGTTATTAGTCACTCTGAATGTCAACCTCTTGGCCAAAGGTAAAGTCTCTCCCTCGGGGGTCACTATCACGATCCCAATTCTGGCTCCCTTGTAATTCACTGCTCCGTCAAAATACCTCTTCCATCTCTGAACTGTTATTGCTTAGATCTCTTCATCTGGAAATTCAAACTTATACTGATCCCCCTCAACAGGTTGCAATGCCAGAAACTCTGCTACTGCTCGCCCTTTGATCACTTTGGAGGTGAGATACTCAATGTCAAACTCTGTCAACATACCAACCATCTGCCCAATTTTCCCACTAGTGAAGACACCCAGTGAAGATACTTCAGAGGATTTTCATTGGCCACTATCTGGATCTTGTATGACTGGAAATAATGCCGTAATTTTCTGGAAGCCCATACCACTGCGAGACAGATCTTCTCAACTTCTTGATACCGAGCCTTATATGGGAGCATCTTCTTACTCAGATAGTAAACTGCATGCTCTACCCCTATCTCATCTGCCTGTACCATCATTGCCCCCAGTGCTTCTGATTCTATAGCCAAATACAATATCAAAGGTCTGCCCGGTCTCGGAGGTTTCAATGCAGGAGGCTTTACCAAGTACTCTATGATTTTGTCGAAGGCTGTCTGACACTGTTCATTCCATCTCACTGGCTGATCTTTTCTCAACAGTTTGAAGATAGGCTCACATACTGATGTCAACTTGGCGATGAACCGACTCATGTACTGAATCTTTCCCAAGAATGCTCTGACTTCTTTTTCTGTCTTCAGTGCAGGCATTTCTGTGATTGCCTTGATCTTTTCAGAGTCTACCTCTATTCCGCCCATTCCTACTGTATGACCAAGCAATTTCCCTGATGTCACCCCAAACACACATTTCTTGGGATTAAGCCGCAGGTTGTATCTGTCAACTCTCTGAAGGAATCTTTCCAGTGCTTCAATATGCCCAACTCTTGTCTCTGTTTTCACCATCATGTCATCCACATACACCTCAATCTCTTTGTGCATCAAGTCATGGAAAAGTATAGTGGCTATCCGCTGATAGGTAGCCCCTGCATTCTTAAGCCCAAACGGCATAACCTTGTAACAATAAGTACCCCACTCAGTAACAAATGCAGTCTTGTGCTTGTCTTCCTCGGCCACGAGAAGCTGATTGTAACCTGAAAACCCATCTGCAAATAAATACATAGCAGATAAAGCCGCACTATCAACCAGAACATCTATATGTGGCAGAGGAAAATCATCTTTCGAACAAGCTTTGTTGAGATCTCTGTAGTCTACACACATTCTGACCTTCCCATCTTTCTTCGGCACCGGTACTATGTTAGCCAACCACTCAGGATACTTTACTACTTCTAGGAACCCCACATCTATCTGTTTCTTAACCTCCTCTCTGACTTTCTCAGCCCATTCTGGTCTCATCCGTCGGAGTTTCTGTTTTACTGGCCTCATATTTGGATAAGTTGGTATTGTGTGCTGGGCAATGTTTCTGTCTACCCCAGGCATGTCCTCATAGGACCAAGCAAACACTTTGGCATATCTGACCAACACTTCTTCTAGTTTCTCCCTCTCTTCGGAGGTTACTTCACTTGCAATCAGAATTTCCTTGGGGTTCTCAAGTGTACCCAAGTTAAATGCAATAGTTCTGGCTGAACTGATGTCAAATATGCTTGATTCGTTCAGAGCAAATGGAAATGACTCAGGCAAGTAAGCAAAAGAAACGTCTTTATTATTGGATAATGCGGAAGTACATTCAAACAAATCAGGAAGGTAAATGTCTTCATCATCTATAGACATTTTTTCCTCTGCAATCAGATCTTCCTCAGGCTTTTCGTCCTCTCCCAGAGTCAGGCTCTCCAACTTCATCAGTTCTTCCTCCCAATTCTTTTCTTCTTTCTTCACCATTTCTTCAACTATCATCTTCTTACCCAACATATCCTGGAAGATCTCAAACCCAGGTACCACAATTCCATTAACTTCCACAGTTTTAGGCTCCCCTTGATATCCTGAAGCTTTCACAAAACATTCCATCAGTTTCAGGCCCTTTTTCTTGACCTTTGGCTTTTCTTCATCAGACTTGTACCTCAAACCCTTCCGAGTAGTCTGTCCTCTGAAATCTGGTAATTTTGAACCTTTACCCGGCTCAAACTTCATTTTCTCCATAATCATAGCCACCATAGGATCCACCCACTCCTCAAAAGTAGCTGACACTTGAAACCTCATGAAAGGTTGTATCTCCAAGACAGCCACGACATTATCTAACTCAGCCCGGATAGTAACAACTTCTCCCTCATACGGGAACTTGATCATGTGATGTAAAGTGGAAGGCACGCCCCCAAGTTTGTGAAACCAAGGCCTTCCCAACAACAAGGCAAAAGTAGCCGGGATGTCCAGTACTGTGAACTCAACCTCATCTTCAATCGGTCCTACCTTGACCATAGCCACAAAGGTACCTTCGACTCCCCTTTTGCTGTCATCACAAGCCTTAATAGTCATGCTGGAGGGGTCCAAGTCTGTTGCTTTCATACCTAATCTTGCCAGAATTTTCAGTGGGCACACATTGATGGACGAACCGTCATCCACCATCACACATGAAGTTCTCTTGCCCCTCACCTCGGCCATGATAAATAGAGGCCTATTATGATTCCTTCCCTCTGCCGGGAGTTCATCCTCAGAAAACGATATCTGCAAAGCTTCTTTCTGAATAGACCCAACAAACATCGCAGGGTTGGCGTCTTCCGTTACCACAATTTTGCTCAAGGCCTCAACCATAGCCTGCCTATGCTCCCGAGATGCACATAACAGTTCCCAGATACTCACTTGTGCTCTAGTCTTCCTCAATTGCCTCAGCACTATATCCCCCTCAGTATTTTCTACAGTCTCAACCACTTCTTTACCATCCGTCAAAACATCCTTACCCTTTTCTGACACATCATTGTAAAAACGACCGCTGCGCGTCATACCCCTTACTTCTTCCTCATCACTGCTAGAGAAATCAAGCCAAAAAATTTTCCCTTGCTCAGTCTCATCTTCACTAGTACTATCCCAGATTCCCAGGCAAAAGGCTTGAGGGTGAAAGGATTTTAGGACAAGGTCTTCTGGGAGGCCAGAATTGATCATATAGGCTGGTGGTGGTACGACAAGGTAGTTGGGTAAGGGGTTTCTGTGTGTGTCGTGCTGTTCTGTTTCTTGGTTAGGTATTTTCTTGGAGTCTATCAGGTCTTGGATTTCATGGCGGAGTCGGGCGCAGTTGTCGGTGTCATGGCCCTTTTATTGGTGAAAGTGACAGTAAAGACTTAGGTTATAATGTGATGGTAGGGGATTGGGTAATGGTTTGGCTTCCAAGGGTTTTAAGAGCCCTTGCCTCTTCAGTTTCTCTAGCACCTTGGACAGGGGCCTTCCCAAGTTGGAAAACTACCGGTTCCGGATAGCGGCAATCTCAGCAGAAACGGGCTTTGTTCCCGATGTTCCCCCAATGGGCCTCCTGTTCAGACCATATAATTTTCTGTTTTTCGCCTCTTCGTCTTCAATGTCCATGACAGTCTCCCTCAACTGCTGAAAGTCTATAATCATGGACGTCATCCTCCTCAACTTGCTGTAAATGGAGGGCCTGGTGTCCTTGATAATCATTTTAATCTGGTCCTTCTCCGAGGGCCTAGTCTGCATCTTCAACAACTGACCCCTCCACATGTCCACATACTCCTTAAAACTCTCCTCCGCTTTCTGCTTAACATTCCCCAGATCACGGAGTGACAGATCGATCTCTAGGTCAGTGACATACTGCTTCAGGAAGGCATCCGCCAACTCCCTCCAATCTTCATTCACTTTCTTCTCCAAACTGTGGTACCACACCACGGGAGCTCCCTCGAGTGACATTCCAAACATTTTCTGCACTTGGCGCTGAGACAGGCCAACTGAACTCATGAATGATACAAACTGTCGGAGATGCACCCTTGGATCCCTATTCCCATTAAACTTAGCCATATCAGGCATCTTAAACTGTGCCAGAAACTGTTCCTCGAAAGTCAGTGTGTCATAATCCAGCAAATCCTCATTCTTACCCCTCATCTTGCGGGTAACTGACTCAACCTGATCCCGAAGTTTCTGTAACTCTGCCCGAGACCCAGATACTCTGCCTGCTGCATACTCTGCCATATCATCATCAAAAGTGGGGATATCATCCCCCAACCCATTCGGAGGCTCCTCACGCCTCACATTCTCAGTAATTCCCCCAGCACGGGGCACAGCCATACCAGCCACAGCAGTAGTCAAAGCTTGCAACTGTTCAGTGACCTTGGCGAGACTGTTCTCTAACTGATCCATACGGGATACCTCATTACCAGATTCACTCATGACTGTTACTGTTCTTTTAATGAGCCTTGTCCCTTCTCTAACCCAAACGGTATCTATGATGTCTTTTTAAGACATAGATGGTGTTAACATGAAATATATATGTATGAGGTGCATGAGATGCATGTAACATATATAACATACTACATAAACTAAAATTCTCAAACAAATCGGCCCGTTATCATTTTAGAAACTTTTGGGCTAACTGTCATAGGAGTGAACTCGTCCCAGTTTAAATGGCCCAACAAGTTCACATCTCATGGCAAGGAGCCCAACTAAATCCAAATGGTAATGTTCCGAACACAAGCACAAAGTGGCCCATAAACACTTAGAAGCTTTTGGCCCAATCGTCATAAAATACGTTCTTGTCCCAGTTTAAATGGCCCAACAAGCCCATATCCCATGAAAAATGGTCCAAATGGATCCAAACGACGATGTTCCCAAACACAAGCATAAAAGATAATGCAAACATAAAGTAATAATTTCTACGTAATGGCCCATCAACATTTCAGAAGCTTTGGGCCTAGTAGTCATAAGGTACGAACTCGCCCCAGTTTAAATGGCCCAGCAAGTCCGCATTTCTGACAATAGTCCAACTACATCCAAATGCGGATGGTCCACAAGCACATATTCAAGGAAATAATTGTTACTTTAACCATACAAACCCGGTCTATGGGTGGGTTCGCAAGAGTGCAGACAAAGGCTCTCACTGGCGAAGGATGGCCCACAACTAGGTCTCCCCAATCAAGGGTTCGAGCGACCAAGTGAGCGCACCCTTTTTTATACACTAAGGTATGTGCCAATGAGCTATGGTGTGTGACTGACTGTCAAATGGATTTCCCGTTGTAGATTCCCCAGAGGGAGGGTGGAGCGAGGCTCTCTTAAGTACCCTAGCCTCTTAGGCTCTTATCTCTTGGTGACAGGAATAAACAACGAGTCCTCCAAATTAGTCCATCACAATAGGCTAAGGGTTGATGGCCATATAGGTGCCTTCACAGCTTTTCCTTCTAGGAAGGTAGTGAATGAAGAAAGACACCAAACCATTACCTAGCCTCAAGATGCCCTTGATTAAACCCTCATTTTATCCACTATAGACACGGTCAATTAGAACATAAATCCAAACATTACAAGACAATATTTCGAGGCCGATTATCTATCCCCATTGGAGTCGCCAGACTGTGGGACACAGGAACTGGGCGACGCATGCTATCCGGGGCTCGCGGCCCGGTCGGGAGTACGGAGTAGCCACGGGGGACTAAACCGGAGAATAATGGAGTCGCCACCTGGTGTGAACCAGGAAAATGAGATTTAAGGCCGCACTCACCCCTCGCAAGGGAAGACCTCAAACCGTTGGGTACAGATTGGTCCCTTACTTATGTCACTTGTAATGAAATGATTTAAGTAATAATTTAATCAAGTTTAAGTAACACTTATTTCCAAGAGTATCATGCTTATAAATTCACATGCATACATCAACAAGTTCATCTAAATTTACCTATAACACATATCCGAATTTGCATACAGCCTATTAGTATGTAATCTATGTCTCAATTTGCTTACATAAAGATTAACACACGGCAAGCATACAAGTTAATAAACACATTATACTCATACATGTGGGGAATACAGATGAACGACACCTACACAATCTTGCATAATGCATAGAAACAATCAGGTTTATCATACGAAGGAATAGCTACTAGGGACAATTAGGTACGAAATCTGATGAAAATAACTCAGTTCAGTGGGTGCGCGTTCGCATAGCATTCGAGAACGCGTTCGAACGGTGAACATAAGGCTCGCGTTCGTATAGCGTTCGAGAACGCATTCGAACGGAGCCAGACCTGATGCATGAAACACTAAGAAGATGCGTGCGCGTTCGCGTAGCGTTTGATAACGCGTTCGAATGGTAAACAGATGGTTAACGTTCGTATAGCATTCGATAACGCGTTCGAACGGAGCCAGACCTGATGCATGAAACACTAAGAAGATGCGTGCGCGTTCGCGTAGCGTTTGATAACGCGTTCGAATGGTAAACAGATGGTTCACGTTCGTATAGCGTTCGAGAACGTGTTCGAACGGAACCAGACATGATGCATGATGAAACTAAGAAAATGCGTGCGCGTTCGCATAGCGTTCGAGAACGCGTTCGAACGGTAAACAGAAGGTTCGCGTTCGTGTGGCGTTCGAGAACGCGTTCGAACGGAACCAGACCTGATGCATGCAACACATTCATAGGCAAACAAATCCACAATGTGGGACCTCACGTATCCGATTGAACTCATCTCACATCCAATCGAATATACACCAACCGGCGCGGCAAAGCATCGTGGTAAAGGATTTTAACCCCTCCAAATAGGGGACCTTTAATCCGACTTACTAAGCCCATGCACTCAATCGTATCATGCATACAAAGAATAAAGAAACAATAATATCAAACTTAGTGTACCCGATCGAACGTATCTTGCATTCAACCGAACACACATCAACCGGCGCGGCGAAGCATCGTGGTAAAGGATTTTAACCCCTCCAAATAGATGACCTTTAATCCGACTTACTAAGCCCATGTGCTCGATTAAATCATGCATACAAAGAATAAAGAAATAATAATATGAAACTTAGTATGCCCGATTGAACGTATCTTGCATTCAACCGAACACACATCAACCGGCGCGGCAAAGCATCATTTTAAAGGATTTCAACCCCTCTGAATAGAGGACCTTTCATCGCACTTACTAAGCCCATTCGCTCGATTGTATCATGCATACAAAAGTAACATACATGATTCAAATAACAGAAAATAAATAAATCGAAGCAACATAAAACAAAAGAGGGCACCGTTTACTCAAGCGGTACGTGGAATTGTATCCCGAGTACAGATCATATTACCGTCCATTCAGAATTGGCTATGAAATTTATGTCCGGGTTTCCATCAGATATACCGCGAGAGTTGACACATCTTTTATTTTATTCCAAGTCCACAACATACAATATTTCATGATACATGCATATTTATCTACTCAAGGGCCACAACATGCACTTTAGCATAACAATCATGCGAACAATACTCAATAAATAATGAAAATAAAACAGAAAACGAATGTGGAAAATACGCTCAGGTCTAACCTTTTTTGCCAACTTTCAGGCTTGCATTTCACGGACGTCGGAAGGGTAAAGCTCCTCAACTTCTCCGGTTCTCTGGTTTAGCGTCCTAGCTCACTGTTTTGCTCTTTTGCTTGCTGTTCGGCCTCCGTTCTGCTGTTGTTCGGCCTCTGTTTTGCTGCTGTTTCCTCTTTATTTTCTGCTCACTGTTCAGGTCACTGTTTTGACGTTTCAATGGACTGTTCCGAGTGTTTTTTGTGGGTTTTTAGTGTAGTCATGTGTGATCATTTTAAGGATTATAAATGCAGTTTTTTGTGCAGTTTTTTTGTGCGTTTCAACCTACAATGTTTCCATCTGATTCGTGAGATCATACATTGTGGCGATGTGAAGATCGAGAAGGTCGCATCAGAGGACAACATGGCAGATCTGCTGACGAAAGCCATTCCTCAGTAAAAGTTTGAGCGACATGTATATAGTTCAGGTGTTAGATGCTTGAGTGACTAGCTATAGGCCAAGTGGGAGATTGTGGACAATTATGACCCTTTGCGTCATTATTCATAAAAGACATTGTGTTTTTGTACAAATTAATTATGTAGCAATGTAAATTGCCTTTTATCATTTCGTAATTAGATTACTTAAATATGTGAATGATGAAAGTCCTTATGATTAGTTTCGGATTGAGATGATATGAGACAGTATCAATCCACGACGGTTTAATCATTAAATATCCCTCGTCGTAGTATTATCGAGACTGGACATCGATAATGCGGAATAGACTAGTATCGCACTTGTGCGTGTTATGGAATCGTAACAACATAGTCCTCATATTTTTAAGTATTGGATACTTATGCAAATGTGGTAGGAGGTTGTGTTTTACCGATGGTATGGAAAACAGCTTCGCTCTGGATAGACCCCACGGAATCCCATTGGTAGTATGACTATGTGTCTATGGTAGTCTGTATCAAGGTAGGTGTATTTGGTCTTAACCTGAGACTTGCATCGCTAGTACTTGCGACAATCAATACGCCTTGGTTTTGGTCGTCCAGGACTTTAACAGGTTCTCCGTATGCCTCTTCTGGGTTTATTGAGAATCGTAGTGTATTTGATGTGATGTCAAGACGGAAGTATCACTTCAGTCATATGGAGATGATGATTACGCAGGGATACAAACCTGGTTCTCTAAAAGGTTGCAACCATCGGGATAATATGACTAGGTCATGATTATCCGATAATAAAGAGACTAGTTGCTTGTGATCCGATATATGCTTCGTACGAGGCAACACTATTCCAACCCCAGGCCTTGCATGTGACATCAGATACTCGATCACGAGATACATAATACTACGTATACTACGCCTGACATATATCATATATTCCATTAAAAATATTTCTAGAGAATTTGGTAGGCATGGCGTTTTGCTAGAAGCCAACCTTGTCTCGTAAATCGGTAAGAATGTAGTACAAGGTACGTATATTTTCGGATAGTCCGACGACCGGATTTACTGCCACACATATCCAAGGATCTCTTGGGTCGCTTCCCAAAGATTCACCGATGACGTATGATTCGAACTTTATTAATCTGGGATTAATAGCGGAGAGACTTTATATGGGATAAAGTACTATTTGAAGAGAGAGAACGATTAATTTGGAATTAATCGATAAAATAATATATTCGATATATTATACGAAATTGGATTTCGACACGGAATTAAAATTGGATTTTAATTCGGGCTAACGAATTGATTTAGAATTAATTCGCAAGCAACGTGAATAGTATTTTTGCTAGGCATGATTATTTAATTAAATTTGATTTAATTACGACGCAACGGAAAAATCGTTTATTCGGAATTAACGAAACCGAACCCGAAATGTGTTTACGAGGCCACTTTGATTTCGAATCAAGTGCGGCCACAAGCCACATCGCGAGTCACATCACTTGTCACTTTAGTGATAGATGTCTTGTCACCCTTTTGGTGAGTGACATGCTGTCACTATCATGATGTTGGTTGGTGTGGGTATTTAATGCCATTTTGGAGCCAAAAATTGGGGTTGACTTTTGGAAATCAAATACCAAATTTTGGAATAGCTTTTTCATAAAGGTTTTTAGGAAAAACAAGTTGAAAAACAAAACAAACTCTCTCTCCCAAAACAAGAAAAATCGTGACTCTCCAAGGAAGAAAGGGAATTGTTTTCTTTCATCTTTTGCTAGCACATTCAAGGAATCCATAAAAGGTGATAAGGAACCGAACTAAGTGCTTGGAATCCTTTAAAGCTTGGAGCTTGATCATCTTCATCAACAAAAGGGAGCCTTGGCCGAATCCATCAAAGTGCAAGGGGAAAAGTTTTGTTGATCATCACATCCAAAGTCGTTCAATGTAAGTGTGTTTTCCACCTCACATCTTTGAGTATTCATTCTATTTCTATGCTTATATTGATCTTGGGACCACCTTAGGAACCAACACTTAAATCATTCTCCAGTTCACACTGGGTGGCGACTCCATTTTATTTCTCTGGTTTAGTCCCTCGTGGGCTACTTCGTACTCCTGATCGGGACGCGAGCCCGGAACAGCGTCACCGATTTTTGTGTCCTACAGTTTGGCGACTCCGCTGGGGATAGAGAATCGGCCCCGAAATAATGTCTTGTAATGTTTGTGATTTTTGCTTTAGTTGACATTGTCTAAAGTTGATTTAACCTAAGGGTTATTGGAGTTAGCTAATGATTTGGTGTCTTCCTTCACTCACTACATTTTATAGCAAAAAGGAAAAGCAATGAAGACATCTAGATAATCATCTAAAGTGATGGACTAATTTGGATGATCTGTTTTTTATTCCTATCACCAAGGCAATAAGAGCCTAAGAGGTAAGGGTATTTAAAATAGTTCGCTCCACCCTCCCTCTGGGGAATCTTAAATAGAGAAATCAATTTGACAGTCATTCATGTATCGAGAAGTCGTTTTCAATCGAAGCGGCGGATCGTTATATGGTATCATCACTCGTTGCCAAGTACCTTAGGGTATAAAAAAGGTACGCTCACTTCGTCGCTCGAACCCTTGAGTGGGGAGACCTAGTTGTGGGCAACCATTCACTGACGAGCGCCTTTGTCTATACTCTTATAAACCCGCATATGAACCATAGTTGTATGACCTATATAAGCCACCCTTTTATGCTTGTGTTTAGGACCATCATCATTTGGATTCATTTGGACTTCTTGTCATGAGATGTGAACTTGTTGGGCCATTTAAACTGGAATGAGTTTGTGTCTTATGACGATTGGGCCAAAAGCTTCTAAAATGCTGATGGGCCACTTTGTGTTTGGGCCCCCTATCATTTGAGGTTGTTTAGCCACGTTATTGCAAAGTGTAATCCTGTTGGGTCTTTTTCAACTGGGACAAGTTTACACCTCGCAATAATATGATTGAATGCTTTGAAATGATAATGGGACAACTTGCATGAAAACCTTGATGGGTTTAGAAAGTCCAAACATGATCCAAATATGCTAGAAGCATGAGTTCGATATCTGCACTGGCTTTCATCCATAAAGGATACGCCTTGTTACGACATATTTTTATACTTTTAGGCCGTTTCTAAGTTCATCCCCATGACCACGGTTGCCGAAAGCCCAATTCGTCATTTCTAGACAATGGCATGATCCCATAATCGGCTTAGTCTATGTTGTAAATGGGCGGTCTTTGTCTTTTACCGATGGAAAGAGACAAAAGTAGCCAAGGTTCACCCTGTAGCATAGGAGAGAGCGATTTTATGTACCTTGCATCGGTGCATGGAATAAGCCATACATAGGACAAAAATGGACTTACCACGAGTTTGGGAGAAATAAGGTCGGAATGATATATGTTGTTTTGATAACCACTTGCATCTCATACATCTCATGCATACACGCATCATGCTAACCCATTGTCTTAAAAGCCATCATAGATATCCGTTAGGTTAGAAAAGTAAGATTTGTCAAGAAGAGTTTAGCAAACCTGGATGCCGGGAAAAAGAAACTGAGAAACATAAAACCTTACGGCAAGAATAAAAAGACCATTGGGGGGCCTTAAAAAAAAGGAGAAAAAAAGAGAGAAAAAAAATGAAGGGAGAGAGAAAAGAAAAATTGTTTGTTTTTAATCCTTAATAGTTAGACATAATTCCAATGATGAAATCGTTTGCTTTAAGGAGAAATCTTAGAAACGATAAACTATTGATGTGCTTTAATTTGATACTTTGAGTAGTTGATCTATGTTAGACTCATGAGCACTTAATTATAGGTTCTTAGCAGTGAAAACCTGAGTAGTTAGCAAAGTGACTAGTTGAAGAAATTGTAGGTCGGTGAATGACCGTTCGCCTAAATGTCTATCCAAATTTGCTTGTGTTATGATGTGTGGTATGATTGAAAATAAAAGAAAAGTCTCTAAGGAAATAAATTAAACCACATATAATCGATAAATGTGAAGCTACCCATGGGTGAGTATTAGGACCACCATGAGGAGAAATGCTACTTTAAAGGGTTGGTGTGTTGAAAAAAAAAGAAAAAGAAGAAGTTCAAAATGAAAAGAAAAAAGAGAGAAATAAAAGAGAAAGAAAATCATACCACATTGAGCACATAAAAGCAACTGCAGGCATAATTGAGACATCTAGGTTGGTTTGACCTATTGATCCCAATTTTTTGACGAAATCATTGAGTTGGCTTACCTGGGGATGAATCTGCAAAGGAACCTTTGCAGACACACACTTTGAGTCTGTCTTATATCATTTATTCAAAGACTTGGATTTGAGTTGCGTTGAATGTTTTGAAGGTTCTCTGGTTTCAATACTGGGCATTCTTTGAGGGGAACAATATGTATAATTATTGGGACTATTTCGTAAGAGGCAGTATAGTATGTTGGTATGGAAACGTCACATCACATGATCTACTTTGACCTAGTGCAAGTAGCAAAAAATAGAAAGCTAAGCCAAGTCTGGGGGCGACCAGTCTACCACCCCGCGAATAACGGATATACCGAGAACTTTAGCCATGAGAAAAAAGAGAACTGAACAATCACCAGAAAAGAACCAGCAGAAGGAAATTATAAGCATACCCAAAGGGCGACCAAAGACTTATGTAGGAAAATGGCACCAAGGAGCACAAGGAAGGCCTAACCCATCGGAATAAGAAATACATCCATGTATACATGCATACACGTCACATACACGTATTTTTTGTTTTGTTCGCAGGTTTTGAAGAAAAGGAAAATGCGGCAAAGACAAGCAGTTTCGGGAATGAATCCCAAGGTCGAGGTCCACATTGTCAGCAGTTTCGGGAATGAATCCCAGGGTCGAGGCCTACATTATCAGCAGTTTCGGGAATGAATCCCAGGTCGAAGCCCACACTATCAGCAGTTTCGGGAATGAATCCCAGGGTCGAGACCCACACTATCAGCAGTCTCGGGATTGAATCCCAGGGTCAAAGCCCATAATCTACACAGTTCGGAAACAAAGCCCAGGGAACAAGAACAACTCTCTACACAGTTCGGGAACAAAGCCTAGGGAATAAATCCCATATTCAGTACGACTCGGGAATAAAGCCCACAATCTACACAGTTCGGGAACAAAGCCCAGGGAATAAAGCCCACATTCAGTACAGCTAGGGAATAAATCCCACAATCTACACAGTTCGGGAACAAAGCCCATTTTCTACATAGTTCAGGAACAAAGCCCAGGGAATAAAGCCGACATTCAGTACAGCTCGGGAATAAAGCCCATAATCTACACAGTTCGGGAACAAAGCCCAGGGAATAAAGTCCACTCTCTACACAGTTCGGGAACAAAGCCCAGGGAATAAAGCCAACCATTAACATAGTTCGGGAAAAAAGCCCACTTTCTACACAGTTCGGGAACAAAGCCCATGGAACAAATCCCACATTCAGTACAGTTCGGGAACAAAGCCCACTTTCTACACAGTTCGGGAACAAAGCCCACAGTCAGCTCAATTCGAGAACAAAGCCCGGGGAACCAAGCCCAAATTCAGTACAGCTCGGGAACGAAGCCCACAGGTTGTTCGGGAATAAAGCCTAGGGGTCAAAAGCATCTCGCCAACACATTCAGCACAGTTCGGGAACAAAGCCCAGGGAACATAGCCCACTCTGTACACAGCTCGGGCACAAAGCCCACACTCTACACAGTTTGGGAACAAAGCCCACATTCACCACAGTTCGGGAACAAAGCCCGCAATCAGCACAGATTGGGAACAAAGCCCACATTCAACACAATTCGAGAACAAAGGCCACATTGAGCACAACTCGGGAACAAATCCCATATTCAGCATAGTTCGGGAACAAAGACCGCTCTCAGCACATCCAGGGAATAAAACCCACACTCGGTGGTTCAGGAACAAAGCTCAGAGGTCGAAGTGCCTCGCCATCAACTCAACTCAGTAACGGTTCGGGAATGGACCACCTCACAGTAACGGTTCGGGAATGGATCACCTCATACAGTAACGGTTTAGGAGTGAACCACCTCACATCAGCTCAGTTCGGTAATGAATCCTAGAGATCGCAGCATCTTGCAGGGATGAACCTTAGGGGTCGCAGCACCTCACCAAATCAACTCAGTTTGAAGCATCTAAGAACAACAGTCAGGCAGCAGCTGGCGAGCCAGGCAAGTAAAAATGCATGCATGACTTTGATAGGATTGTCACTGTCACACACTGCACAAGTCCCATCAAAGTGGGGGCGACTGTAGGCACTGTATTTTTTCATAAGGCCCGATGATGAGCCTCGTATGGAGGCACTACCTTTAAAGTTGCGGAAGTCGCGGGAAACAGACGTCAGAAGGTAAAACTCAATACCTTGCTAAATCGCATTCGTTTGCTTATACTCCGGTTTGCTCGATTAATCTATATTTTAACTGTTAGACTCGACCAAAAAATCCCTGCATCCCACACGAAGACACACGCCCAAGCCCACACACCACCAAGCGACACGCCCAAGCCCACCAAAGAGCCATCCCACAGGCCCACAAGCCCACCAAATCCCCTCCAAAAAATATCCAACACATTAAACACATGTTAAAATCCAAACAAATCACATGCCTAAATTAAATAAATCAAATCGAATCACATGCCTAAATTAAATAAATCAAATCAAATCCCATGAATCCCTTTCCTAAACTAAAACAAATCACCTTCCTAAATTGAATATATCTTTTCCTTATAACACACTAATTAAAATATACCCCCCATGACTGCATGATTTCTTTCCTTCCCATGCAAGGAAAACCCTAGCCCACTTCTATAAAAAGAGACATAAACCAAACCTTAAGACCCATTCCTCTCTCATCTCTTCCCTTTTTTTTTCCTTGAACATTCACGGCACTACATCCCTCTCTCGGCATCATCAACTCTCGTCTCTCTCTCTCTCTCTCAAAAACCTTCATCACCAACCCTAATCCCTTGACTCTTCACACCTCCTTCTCTTCACACAAAACTCATGGCAAACACATAAAAAACGTAAACAGACCATCACAGACTACTCTCCAGCTCACGCCCTTCTCCTCTCTCCTCTCTCTTGGCTCTCTCTCTCACCTCTCACATTCCTCTCTCTCAGCCACGGTCATCAAGCTACAAAGAAACCCTAATCGCAGAACACTAACCAAAAGACTGTTCTCCCTCTCTCACGTAAAAGGCCAATTCAACAACCTTCACCAACAAAACTGAACCACCACTCACCTAGCCACAAAACTTCACGGCCACACCCATTAAACAGCCACGTCTCTCTCCCTCTCACAAACACACAAAGAAAAGACAACAACCCAAAAACCTAGCCTCTCCTCTCTCTACCATTCACGCACTCACTGCTTTCTCTCACGACCACAAGACATAAACCTTTCAACAAAGACCCTTAAAAGCACACAGCCCTCACGCCACGACCAGACCCTGAACACTTACACAGTACTCGACAGTCATTCACACACTCAGGCCACGTACTTGACTTAACGTAAACAATAACCCTCCACCGACTTCAACACACACAGCTCTCCACGTAAAACACACTCATGCAGCGACGTTAATGCATGCACATGCCCCACTCATCACCACCGACACACCCAAAATAGACTGCCTTCACCGAACAAACAAAACAAAAGCAAGCCATAGACCCAACACCCTTGACCAATACAGACAAAGCCCCAAACTGTCCATAGCCACCGACCAAATCAGTAGCAAAATAATCCCATAAAATACCTTAAAATAGTTCAAAATAGTCCCCAAAATGACCCCAAAATAGCAGCAAAATAACCCCAAAAAACTGACATTAAAACAGTCCAAAACTGTCCCCGAACTAACAGTGAAAACAGAGAAAATATCGGTTGAAAACAGCGAGTGAAAACAGAGAAATCAGTAAGCGAAAATAGCGAATCAGGGAAAACAGCAGAAATGCTAACCCTTCTGATGACGTAACGCACTTCCGAGGAGCATTTTAAAAGGTATGACCTGAGGGCACCCTTTGTTATATTTTATTTTGTCATCCTGGAAACGTCATGCTTGGTTGGACGTGGAATATGTCCGACCGGGCATGCGAAGTCCTACATTGAAAACGGCCAAATACTTTGGCCACATATTTCATTATTTGGCATTTATTTCACGTTATTTGTCTTTTTACTATTTCGCATTTAATTTGGATTTATGGTTGTATTATTGTTCCGTATTTATTTTGTGTTATTTATCTTTCTTCATTGTTTCGCATGTTTGTCTCTTCGGTTATTTATGGTTATATGCATTATCATGTTTCATGTATGTCATTTGAATCATCTTGCATGTGTTGCATAAGACTTGGTTATATTATTGCATTAATCACTTTATTACAATTGGCATAAGTAAGGGACCGTTCTGAACCCAACGGTTTGAGGTCTTCCCTTGCGAGGGGTGAGTGCGGCCTTAAATCATTTCCCAGTTCACACTAGGTGGCGACTCCATTTTATTTCTCCGGTTTAGTCCCCCGCGAGATACTCCGTACTCCCGACCGGGCCGCGAGCCCGGAATAGCGTCGCCGATTTCTGTGTCATACACCTTCATTACATGCATAATTCGGCCAATGCCCCAATTTGGGAAAAAATTGGGCACTTCATAAAATAATGCTAATTATATTCTTATACTATCATGAAATGCATAATTATAGATGCTAGCAACTTAATCAAAGTTAAAATGAAGAAATTAATTCTAGGCTTCTTCCATGTGTGAATTTAGGGGAAGAAGATTCATGCCATGAACTCAAGATTAATGGAAGGAATAAGAAAAAAAAGCTTACTTGCATGAAGAGAACTTGAAATCTTCAATTTTACTTCCATGAACTCATTTTTTTTGATTATTTTGGGGCCAAAATCGTGCCCTCAAGGAGAAGAGAAGATGGTGAATAGTGTTTTCTTTATAGTGCATGAGGTTGATTTTTTGTTTGTAAATGAGCGGCTAGGATAGGGCCACATCACCAAACTCTAGATCATCCACGGAATTTACTATAGCATCCACGATAATCATGCTTTTGACTTACTTGTGATTCTAATTTGTAAAAATATTCAACACGGAAGTTGTAGGTCTCGTCTTATCTTTCCGAAGTTATAAAAGTCATAAAAATCGGAGATCGTATGAAACCTTTATGGCCCAAATACTAAGGGATATCGGGATTGAATCTCAGACTAAATTCTATATCAGAACTGCGAGGAATTTTTCAAAATTTTTCAAAAAAAATTTCACAAGTATATACATGCTTGAACATGATTTATATCATGTATTATGCCACCTATATCATAATAGCCATTGGAATTTTCGGGGTGTTATATTTTCTCCCCTCTAAAATAGGATCCGTCCTCGAATCCCTTCTGAGGTTGAACTCTCAGTTCTATCTTGGGTTAAGGACTTCTGGGTCTTTGCTACTCTTATCCTCCTTAACTTCCTTTCTGCTCTTCTGCTCAAGAACTCAGTACCATGACTTATGAGAATCTCTTATTTTGGTACACTTTATTCAATTTCTTATAGCTGAAACTTAATCTTTTGGAGTCCCTTAGGAAACCTTTTTTCTCGTCTGGAAATGAAATCCATATACTATATCTTGCCTATATAGAGGTGTAAATCCCTCATGAAACTTATCATTTATCTATCTCTTATTCTACACTTCATGATATTCCGAAAGATGTGCTAGAAGTACTCGATCTACAATGACCTGATCTTACGTTTTCCTCGAACAAGTGCCCAAGTGAATTACCTTTTCTGTTTGATATCATGTGATTGCATTTCACTTCATCTTGTTCTTTTCTTTAAAGATTTAATACTTCTTAAGACTTCCAAGACGGTCCCTCATTTACTATTGTTTTCACCCAAACATACTTGACTTGTAAGGTCTTAACTGAATTTTTAATATATAAGCGCTAATGTGGTCGTACCCACTACTACTCAAGTTGAATCATCAATCCTCAATAGCAGTACTTAGTCTATATGGGGGATTTATACCAATCTGATCACTAAAGCGTATATTCGTATCTAAGTTATATTAGTGTCATGTGACCTTAATGAATATATACTTGAATCTTTCTCAGCTAGTGCCCCCACCTCTTTAATATACTTGTGTTTCCTATAACTATGTTTCTTCATGTTCTACCTTAACTTTTGGATAAATATATACATGAGTAATCCCTGTCGCTATTAAAATGATCGTACTTGATACTTCATTAGCTCCACATGCTCGATCCGGTCCCGACATTCTTCCTTTTAATTTATTTATCTTACTCTATATTTCCGTTTGCTAAGTTTTAACTACAATCAATTCTGACTGACCGGTGCAATCACACGCGTATAACGTAAGTGCACGTATCGTTCAAGTAGTATAAAAATATCAATCCCACGAGAACTTAATTCCAACTATTGTTATTAATTGTTGATTATATTTATTTACAGGTATCTAATTAGGGGATAAGAGAATGATTGCTTGATTCGTTGGTTGAATGTGGATTTGCTAAATAAAATAAATAAATAAATAAAATACAAAAGAAAATACTAAGGAAAATAAACAAAAGACACAAATACCTGGGGTTGTGACTCCACACAATATTATTCAAAAGATGAATTGATTCTCTTATATATGTGTAATAAATTAATTGTTGGTAACTAATTAGGTCCCAAGATCATAAATCAAGCAATGAAACAAGTGAATATACATCAAATGAGGTGCAGAATATACTCACATTGACCGGATCTTGCGACGTGAAGAAGACAACTCCTCCAAGAATCTCGGCAGTGGCTCTTCTAGCTTGTGGACTGCTCGGTTTGGGCTCTAAAACTCCTCCAAGAATTCGGCCATTAATGACTCCATGGAAGCTCCAAGCTTCAAGCTTCAAAAACGGATTCCAAGCTCACAAGAACACTGCCCTAACACCTTAGGATGACTCAAGTGTGTGCTAGCACTTTGTATTTTGCCACAAAATACTTTCTTGCTTCTCTTCTTCATTCGGCAGAATCGGAAAAATCGAAGAAGAAAGAAGAGGCTCCAAGCTGAGAGAGAGAGGAGGGAAAAGAGAAGAAGACCGAAAGTGAGAAAGAGAGAAAGAAAAAAGAAATGTTTTATATATTTATTTGATTTTCCAAAAATCAAAATAACAATACACAAATCATTTTCAAAAGTCAAAAAGCAAAACCAATAAATGCTTTTCAACTACCACATCAATCACTCAAATCAATCAATCAAATTGTCACATCACTCAAAGTTGATAACGATTTTGACGTTCAGCTGCCATATTTCATGAATGAAACATGCAGCATCAGCAAGCATTATCCAAATGGATTTATCCATGGCAACAGGTAAAAGGTTTCATTGTAATCAACACAATGTTGATAACTCTACCTTTTCGCTACAAGCCTAGCTTAATACGTTGGTATGTTGCCTCCATGTATGTCTTCCTTGAAGACTTATTTAGTACCAATAGGCACAATGTCTTGCGGTACATCAACTAGTATCTAAACATAGTTGGTATACATTGAATCCATAACGGACTTTATGGCACTTTGCCATAATCGGGAGTCGATACCTTGTATCACTTCCTCATACGTAGTCAGTTGGTATTCCTCAAAAGATTGACATCTTTATGAGGTGAGATCAGAAACCATACCCAGGTTGTTTTCAAACTCTCTCCGACCTACGCGGTTCTTATGTATTCGAAGATTATTGGTAATAGTCACATCCTTGATGAACTATATGTGTTCCATTAGGATTCGATGCCTTGAATAGTATTACCCCGATTTTCATCGAGTTTTACTATCCTCCCACTTACCACTGCATATCGGTATTCCTCTCAGGAAAACCGCATAGTGAGCAACAATCTATTGTTCTCATGTGAGGTGTATAAGTACAATACTTATGGTATCCCTAGGATAACCTACATTTGGCACTTATCCAATTTGGGTTTTAGTTTGGTATCATCCAAACATATGCCTAGCATACCCAAATCTAACAGGAATGAGAAACCTGATTTCTTTCTCGTTCATATCTAATATGATATCTGTCAAACAGATATTATGGAACCTTATTCAAATTAAGTTCTGCACTGTTTATGTGTATCCGTTGAAGGAAAGGGTAGCTCAGAATGACTCGTGATTAACCTTATCATGTCCAACAAAATTCGGTTAATCTTGTTCGGACACACCGTCAAATTGACTTGTTCCGGGAGGAGTCCTCTCTGAAAGAATACTATACTCTTTCAAGTATACGAGAAACTTATTGCTTAAGTAATTTCCATTACGGTCTTACCGTGACGGTTTAATACTTTAGCCGATCTGTTTGTCTATTTCGTGTCGAAACTGTGAAAGTTTCTGATTTGTGTTCTTCAAAAGAAACACATAACCATACGAGATGCCACATCCGTAAAGGTCACGAAATATTCATATCCACATCTAGGCTAGCTAGACAAGGGCCCACTTGCTTCACTATGAACTAGGGCTAACAGATCGGTGGCACTAGCACTTTTACCAAGTAAATAGTGTTTTAGGCACTTTGCCCAATAAACTAGATTCGTAGACTTTATTTGAATAGAATCAAATTAGTCCTAGTACCCACTCTTCGAAAGTGTAGCTATACGAGTCTTGTTTGATTGTGTCCCAGACAACAATGCCACATCTAGTTTCTTAATTGATCAAATCAGTTTGAGCTATTTATTTGTCATGTTATATATTTGAGATATATTTATATTCAAAATATAAATGATGTTATTCACATCTAATGTGTTTATCTCAATATCATCTTTATATAATAAAACACTTTAGTGTTCTAGAATATAAAGGTATATCCACAACGGATTATACACTGATATAGAGATAATGTTTCTAGTCAAACTAGTTACATTATAACAGTTTCCTAATTTACGTACACACCCAATGGTAGTTACTAAATTTAGGTATCTACGGTTAAAACAGCGACTTTCGTCCCGTTTCCAATTCATAGATAAATTTCAATTGATGTCAGTATCCTGTTCAAAACAGATTCTAAACATCAATATATATATTTATGTATCACACTAAGTATTTAAAATCTAATTTTAATACTAGTAGTGAACATAATGTTGACAAACATATTTGAATTCAGAGCCTTACTCGTCTTCAATTCCTTCTTGGGATATGTCCTTTTATCTTCCTAGAAGATAATAATGATTTTGCCTTTCACATTCCAGAAGCCTTTGGCCAAACCTTGGCCTTTTGGAATATCGAAGTAAAATGCGCCTTGCGCTACTTGCATTATTGCAAACTTTGACTTTGTCTCCTTGAGAATAGTCATTAATTTTCCAAGAATTATTTATTACAATTTAGTATTTCAAAGATCTAACATAGATCCATGAAAATCCTTCAATTTCATTATCATACTTTAAGGATCTAATCCTTAGTTCTGATTCTGAAATTAAGGAGTCTACTTGACAAGTATAATGGATTAAGCACTAAAGTTATCATTACATGAATATTCCAAATATCATGTTCCACTTATTTGCTTAACTCCAGGCTTAGGCTTAATATAATATTTTATCAAATAAAATAACTTGTTATTTTCCAGGACCATCCTGAAATAATTCCCAATTTGAAAAATTAAACCATTTAAACACATTTTCCCCAGGATTATGTTTTAAATGTCAATCTTTCAATTTTATCTTGATTCTAATAGTCCAACTATTTAATCAACGATTTGTGGTACTATGTATTATATTGATTATTATAGTCCAACTATACAATCAAATATAATTTAAATCAACTAACCTCAATTACATTGATTATTATAGTCCAACTATAAAATCAACTATAAATCAAAATTAATTAATTCAAAAATATTGATTACTATAATCCAATTATATAATCAACTATAATACAGTCCAACTGTTTTATTAAAACAACAATTTTAAATATTAGTCCAACTAACATTTAATTTAACGACGAAATAATTTGAATGAGCGCGTATGGCAAGTAATTGACGAGTATTGCAAATTCAATTCTTGCCTCCCACTATTTTTCGGCGAGCCTCTAACCCTCTGTCGAGTACTCGGGAAACCGTGTTTCCTAGTGGGCTAGGATCCCGTTAAATGTCACACAATCTTGACTTTGGCCAACAAATTGTATGATAATTAACTAGGTAGATCTCTAAGATCGATTGGATCCAATCCAATTCCTAGATCTGGTAGGGGGACATCCAAGTCCGAAACATATATCTTATAAATGCCAATACATCCAATGCATTACCTAACTTTTTCCTCTGAATCAACTAAGCCTTGGCTTTGGCACAACAAACTTAGTGATCCCAGTCAAGCGCGACCCATTGACCATGGAAAGTTTCGTAATCAATGTCGATGGACAAGAAGTGGTCTTGACTTTGGGTAACAAACCACAACTTAGACAAGACACTGATATGGAACAAAGCCTTCGTGATTCAAACACATCTTCGACAGATAAAGGCCTTGACTTTGGCCAACAAGCCAATGCCAGTCTTGGATCTTGAGTAAAAATCACTCAATGGAATGAAAGACGCTTAATATTTGTGAGGGTTTTTCGCGTGAAAATTGCAACCAATTTATTATCTTTGTTAAGGTCTCATCATCATACACCCTTAAACATGCATTCTAAACACATAATAAAGCGCATATGAAAATTAATAATGATATGCAGATGGATATTTTACATTGATCCTAGCCGCTAGCACAACTATTTCTTCTACCCGTTACACTACACTTCTAAAGAAACCTCATTTACATTAAGGGGAATAGGTGATAAGAGAATACAAAGAGTATGGAGGTGATAAGGATGGACACGCAGGTCCAATTAATAAATCAAATTTATTACAATTTCTAAAATTGCCCCACCCACCTTATATCCATCCGATATACATTATTCATGCATCGAAACCATGTATTCACACAAGAATGTTATCAATCAATCTAATCCAATTAATTAATCTGATAATTAGTGATCATCCAATGTTCAAACAATGATTTGATTTTGCTCGAGTCAAACTCGTTTTTCGAATAAGTACTCAAAGTACAAATTCTTGAATTAAATTAAACTATATAATTAAATCCAATTCAATTTGTATTTAATACTAATTCACTATTTAATTCCAAATTAAATATTACATTTTATTAACGAACCTTTACGACTAAAATTCCAAATTCAATCGTTACGGGTCTCAAAGCCCGATTAACATCCAATGTTTATTTAATTAAAGTCCAATGGGCTTTTAATTAATTTCTTTAAGGCGTGGACTTTTGGTCAACTCGGGTCAAACCCAATAACCAAAATCCAATCCGGGAGTTACCCCATAAGCCCAGAAATCAATTTTGGCCCATTAGGCCCAATTAAATAATTAAGGTCCATTAAGTCATAATTGGACTTTATGGATGCGGTTTTGGGCCCAATTGGATCCAACCAAATTGGCCTAAACCTAACTTGGTACAACCAAGCCCAAAAGCCCAATTACAACCTATAAGGCCCAAATCCAATTTCAAGCCCAATTAATTAACTTATAAAATTCCAAATTCCACAATTAATTAACCTAAGTGTAATACACAATTAATCACCCAATTAACATTTCTAAAACATCAGTTAGCCTAATTAATTATGCACTTTGATATCAAATAGTGTCCAACACAATTCAATCAAAATCAAACCCAATACATGCTTCTTTATTCTCGGCAATTAGGGGTTTTTGCATTCCGATTCGGTTTCAATCCAATTGAATCCACAATCATCATTTCCCAAATCAATTCAACTCATCCAATTTTTGGTAACTAATTAGGTCCCAAGATCATGAAATCAAGCACAAAAACGCATGAATACACATCAATGGAGGTGCGGAATATACTCACATTGATCGGTTTGGATGCTACGAAGAACAAACCACTTCTTCCTCCTTGTTGAAGCTCGGTAGTGGCCTCCTTGAACTGCTGTGGTGCTCGATTTTGGGCTATGAAACTCCTCCATGATTCATGTTGAGTTTCAATCAAGTCCCAAGATCATAAATCATGCATAAAAAATGAGTGAATACACATCAAAGGAGGTGCAGAATAAACTCACATTGAACGGGTTTTGATGAAATGAAGAACAAGTTGCGTTTTTGCCTCCCTCCAAGCTCGACAATAGCTTCCTCATGCAGTGGACTGCTCGGTTGGGGGCTGTTTTGAGGCTCCAATAATCGGCCATGAAAGACTCCATGGAAGCTCAAAGCTTCAAGCTTTCCAAGCTCACAAATTCGTTTCCCTATCACCATAATATAACCCATGTGTGTGCTAGCACTACTCTTCTTCATTTGCTTCTCAAAATTTCGGTCAAACCAGAAATTTTTGGAGAAGAAATCGGCAGTGAAGCCGTGAATGAGAGGGAGAAGAAAAGAGAGGGAAAAGAAGAAGACTGTATGTCTTGCATGTATTGCTTGTGAGAGAGAGAAGATAAAGCTTTAATATATATGTTTATTATATTTACCAAGTAAATTAAATAAAACATATATATTACTTTAATTCAAAAGTCAAAAAGTAAAAAGCAAATGTTGCTTTTTCAACTTCTACATCAATCACTCAAATCAAGTGACAACATGTCATATCACTCAAAGTGACATTTGACTTGACGCTTGATGTGACTAGCGATTTGACGCACGATTTGACTTGCGTGCCGCACTCGAATTCGAAATGTGAATGCGCTCGCAAATAATCCCAGGCTCGGGTTCGCTAATTCCAAATTAACGAATTTTCTGTCACGTCGTAATTAAATGATTACGCCTAGCTAAATCACTATTCACGTCGCTAACGAATTAATTCTAAATTAATTCGTTCGCCCGAATTAAAATCTAATTTTAATTCCGCGTCGAAATCCAATTTCTAATAATATATCAAATATATTATTTTATCGATTAATTCCAAATTAATCGTTCTCTCTCTTAATTAATATTTTATCCCAGATAAAATATCTCCGCAATTAATCCCAGATTAATTTTCTCTCTCTTCTAATTAATCCTAGATCAATTAAGTGCGAGTTATACATCATCGATGAATCTTCAGGAAGCGACCCATGAGATCTCCGGATATGTTGGCAGTAAATACGGTCGTCGGATTATCCGAACACGTAAGTACCTCGTACTACGTTTATACCGATTTACAAGACAAAGTTGGCTTCTAGCAAAGAGTCATGCCTACCCAATTCTCCAGAAATATTCTTACAGGAATATATATATCTGTATCAAGCGTAGTATACCGTAGTATTGTGTATATCAGCCCAGTATCGGATAGTCACGTGCTAGGGCTGGGGCTGGATAAGTGTCTGCCCCGTCCGAAGCACATGTCGGATGTCTGGTAACTAGTCTCTATAATCGGATATTCATGACCTGGTCACAATATCCTGATTGGTTGCGCAACACTTAAGAGCACTAATACCATATCCTGCGTGACATCATCTCCAATATGACTGAAGTGATACTTCCGTCTTGACATCACACCCAATACACTACGACTCTCTGATAAACCTAGAAGTGGTGTACGCAGAACCGGTTAAAGCCCTGTACCACCAAGACCAAAGTCTATCGATTATCGTAAGTATTAGCGATGCAAGTCTCAGGTTAAGACTATACACACCTACCTTGATTTCGGCCTCCCATAGACACATAGTCATAATACCAATGGGATTCCAAGGAGTCTATCCAGAGCGAAGCTGTTTCCCGTACCATCGGTGAAACACGACCTCCTATCGCACTTGCATAAGTATCCAATACTTATATATATGAGAACTATGCCGTTGTGCCCTCACAACGCACACAAGTGCAATACTAGCCTATTCCGCATTATCGATGTCCAGTTTCGATAATACTCCGGCTAGGGATATTTAATGATTAATCCTTCAGGGACTGATACTATCTCATATCATTCTCAGTCCAGGAACTAATCATAGGGACCTCTCTTCATTTATATATATCTATGGTGATCTAATCACAAATGATGAGAGTGCAATTTCTTGTCACATAGTTAATTTGCTACAACAACACAATGATCTGTGCAAATAGTGACGCTATGGGTCATTTTGTCCAACAATCTCCCACTTGGCACATAGCCAGTCACTCAAGTGTCTCACACCCGAACTATGAACGGTTCGCTCAAATTACTGAGGAAAGGTTTTCGTCAGCGGATTTGCTTAATTATCGTCTGACGCGATTTACACGATCATCACATCGCCACGATGTATGATCCGAACGAATCAGATGATATAGAAGTATATATCTGGATCGTCGATGAGACCTTTAATTCCTTAGCCTATGCTGACGCCTAGCTCAGCTGCTAAAATAACTATATCTAATCTAATTAGATTTATTTTCGATCCAAATGGCTTCTATTACTGCCTCAGCTGCAGCAATAATCCACATTTGTTGTTTATTCGGCAACAGTTATCTTACTCGGAAGATTTCCAGCTCATTGTCCCAGTGTTCAAACTTTATAGTACCGCAGTATTTACTGGTTTGGAAACTTGCAACAGTGATCCTAGTCACTTCAAGTTCTCCTACTCCATAATTTAAGACAGCATCTTTAGTTCTCTCAGATACTAACAGATGTTCTTAATCTTCAATCCAGTGACTATCACTTGGATTGACCCGATTGTGACTCCATATGCTCGAAGCGTATGAGACACCAATACAAGTACATTTAATGTACAATTTCCAGAGATTGTTAACAACTCCAAATCTATCCCTGTAGATCTTTATTCCTTGAATAAAGGTTGTTACTCCCCAGAATTCTACGGAGAATTTCTTATGAAAGCCAAGCTTTCACCGATTGCTTTATGGGAATTTCATTATCAGTGCTCTCCCACTAACCTCCTTATATACACAAGAATTATTTCGTTTTGAGTCAAATCATAAACCATTATGATTATTTCAAAACGTCAGTTCCAATAGTAGTGGCAGTAGATTACTTCTCGAAGTGGGTAGAAGCCGAATCATTCCGTAATGTTACAGCAAAACAGATGGCAAAGTTTATAGCTCGGAACCTCATTTGTCGGTATGGTATGCCGCATCATGTAGTGACAGACAACGGAGTTCAGTTTCAATGGGAGACGAGGGCAATGTTACAGAGGTATGGGATAGGCCACCACAAGTCATCACCGTACAGGCCGCAGGCAAATGGGGCAGTTGAGGCAGCCAACAATACTATAAAGATGATTTTAGCCAAGATGACAGAAAATTGCAGAGATTGGGCCGAGAAATTACCGTATGCTTTGTGGGGTACAGAACATCAGTAAGAACAGCAACAGGGGCCACACCTTACTCTTTGGTCTATGGAATGGAAGCAGTATTGCCAGTAGAAGTGGAAATACAGTCCATGAGGGTTTTAGCAGAGGCAGAATTACCGGAACCAGAATAGGCCGCACAGAGGTTTGATCAGTTAGCACTGCTAGATGAGAAGAGAACGAAGTCTTTGTATCACATGCAGTTGTATCAGAAGAGACTAGCCCGAGCATTCAACAAGAAAGTACGTCCCACCAAGATCAGAAAGGGTGATTTGGTACTTAAGCAGTCGAGGCCGTCGACGACAGATCCGAGAGGAAAATTCAGACCTAACTGGGAAGGACCTTACATAGTACAGAAGGTAATGGGAAATAGGGCAGTGAGGTTATCAGACTTGGAAGGAAACGAGTTCACCGAGCCGATCAACGTGGACAGATTGAAACAGTACTTTGCCTGGGGAAGAAAGGACCGAGCAGTCACCGAGGGAATTGGCAGAAGACCTAACCCAACGGAGTAGGAAAATCATTCATGCATACAAGTAACATTGCATTCTTTCCATTTTTGTTTTTGTTTTGTGTTCGCAGGTTCGATGAAAAGAGAAAGCAGTAGAAATGAGCCAAACAGCGTCAGCGCAGTTTCATTTTTGGGGATAAGTCCCAGGGGGCGAGGCCCGTATCGGCTTGGGGGCGAAGCCCCAAATCATCATCAGTTTGAGGGCGAGGTCCCTATTGTCAGCAGTGTTGGGGTCGAGGTGTCTGGGGTCGAGGTGACCAGGGTCGAGGTGCCCCGATTGTCAGTTGTAGTTCCGGGATGCGTCCCAGGGTCGAGGTGCCCACTACATCATCAGTTTGAGGGCGAGGTCCTTATTGTCAGCGGTGTTGGGTCGAGGTGCCCCCGTTGTCGGTTGTAGTTCTGGGATGCATCCTAGGGTCGAGGTGCCCACTACATCATCATATTGAGGGCGAGGTCCCTATTGTTAGCAGTATTGGGTCGAGGTGCCCCCGTTGTCAGTTGCAGTTATCGGGATACGTCCCAGGATCGAGGTCCACTGCAGTACCAACTCAGCTCGAGGCAGCAGATGAGCCAGGTAAGTGAAAATGCATTGCATAACTTTGATAGGATTGTTCAAAGTCACACACTGCACAAGTCCCATCAAAGTGGGGGCGACTGTAAGCATTGCATTTTTGCATGTGAAACCCGATGATGAGTCTCAGTTGGAGGCACTACCTTTTAAGTCGTGGAAGCCGCGGGAAACGGACGTCGGAAGGGAGGAGTCAAGAATTGACTCATATTCGGATTAAGTTCACTGGTTTAGCTTCGGGTTACTTGTTGGTTTTCCGTTTTAAAATTAGTCCTGGCCCAAAACACTCACAAATCACCTAACCTCGGCCCAAAAGCCCCGCAAGCCCACACACCTTGTCCACACAAACCAAACCCACCAACCAAAGCCCACACGCCCAACCAAAAGCCCACACGCCCAATCACCCTTATTACACCCAAATTAAATAACATATTAGATTAAATATTAATTAGATAATGTATTTGAATTAAATAAAATATTTTAACCCATTTACCAATTAAATAAAACATAAAATATAATCATACCTAATTTGGACAAATCAAATATATTACCTTCCTAACTAAACAAAATCACATACTAAATTAAAAAGATGTCATGCCTAATCCTAACCAATCACATATATTGACTTCCTAATCTAAACCAAATTTGTCCCCCCTCAATCTTTGACTTTCCTTGCTCAACACAAAATCAAATCTTTTCTTTGTGAGACAAGGGGAAACCCTAACCCTTCTCTATATAAACAACCCCTAACCAAGACATGCACACCCTTCACACTCCTCTCTCTCACGCACAAACAACAAACAAAAAAAAAAATTAAGCTTGCTCCTTCATTACACGGACAACCCTCGCATATAACCTTGCACCCACGTAACTGCCCATCGGTCCATGCCACAAAACCCTCCACAAACATCCAGCCACTTCACGCAAATAAGCCCCCCCACGAACTGCTTCATCACGCATCAATAAACCCTCCATCAGCCTTAAACTCCACTGCCGCAACAGCCCTTTAACGCATCTACACCCTCCACAACAGCCCTTGTTTTTAACGCATCTACACCCTCCACAATAGCCTGAATCAACGCATAAAGCTCCTTCACACACTGTCTGAATCAGCGCATAAATCCCCCCTCATACACTGCCCAATTCACTGCCGTATATAGACCCTTCAGTGGCCCCTCAAATCCACGCATAAACTGCCTCCATAACTAGTCCCTGAACAGCCACAAACCGTACCGCTTAACCCCACAAAACCAGTGAACAAATCACCCCAAAACAGTGAGTAAACCGAGAGTAAACCAGTCCCTGGAACAGCCTCTGATCTGCACACTAAAATACCCCAAAACAGTCCCCGAACCACCCAAAACAGTGAACAAATAGACCTGAAACAGTAAGCAGAAAACCGTGAGGAAATAGCAGTAAAACGGAGTCAAAACAGTAGCTTGAGCAGCGAAACAGCGAGGTAGAACGCAAACTAGTGAACCAGAAAAGTTGCGGAGCGATAGCCCTTCCGACGGCCGTGAAACGCGAGTCCGAAAGTCGACATAAAAGGTTAGACCTGAGGGTATTTTTCACACTCGTTTTCAGTTGTATTTTTATTATTTATTGAGTTTCGTTTGCATGATTATTTTTGAGTGAAGCATGTTGTGGCCCTTGAATAGATAGAAAGTACATGAATTGTGAAATATTGTATGTTGTGGCCTTGGAATAAAATGAAAGATGTGTCAACTCTCGTGGTATATCGGATGGAAACCCGGACATAAATTTCATAGCCGATTCCGAATGGACGGTAGTATGATCTGTACTCGGGATACAACTCCACGTACAGCTTGAGTAAATGGCACATTCTTTTGTTTTAAGTTGTTTTGATTTGTTTGTCATTCGTTACTTGAATTCCGCATGTTATTTATTTGATGTGTTCATGAGATGGTATTCAAGCATGATTAGGCCATTAGCATGCTACTTGGTTCTTAAGCATGATTTAGCCCATTTAGTTGTTCATTTTCAAGCATGATTAGTCATTTATTTTGCGTTGGGAATTCGCATTATGTTTAGTTTTGTTCTTTATTTTCCACATTATATAATTGAGGTATGCCATGAGATTATTGTATGATATTGTCGTTATAATGGTTTATTTTATGCAGGCAAACTTAGGAGTAAAATTATCCGTGGAAATATGTTGCTTAGGCTTGGTTAGATTATTGCACAAATCATTTTATTACAAATGGCATAAGTAAGTGACCATTCCGAACCCAACGGTTTGAGGTCTTCCCTTATGAGGGGTGAGTGCGGCCTTAAATCATTTTCCCGGTTCACACCGGGGGTGGCGACTCCATTATTCTCCGGTTTAGTCCCCCGCGGGCTACTCCGTACTCCCAACGGGGCCGCGAGCCCGGGACAGCATACGTCGCCCAGTTTATGTGTCCCACAATCTGGCGACTCCATTGGGGATAGAGAATCGACCCCGAAATATTGTCTTGTAATGTTTGGATTTATGTTCTAATTGACCGTGTCTACAGTGGATAAAATGAGGGTTTAATCAAAGGCATTTTGAGGCTAGGTAATGGTTTGGTGTCTTCCTTCATTCACTACCTTTCTAGAAGGAAAAGTTGTGAAGGCACCTATATAGCCATCTACCCGTGTTCTATTGTGATGGACTAATTTGGAGGACTCATTGTTTATTCCTGTCACCAAGCGATAAGAGCCTAAGAGGCTAGGGTACTTAAGAGAGCCTCGCTCCACCCTCCCTCTGGGGAATCTACAATGGGAAATCCATTTGATAGTCAGTCACACCCATAGCTCATTGGCACGTACCTTAGTATATAAAAAAGGGTGCGCTCACTTGGTCGCTCGAACCCTTGATTGGGGAGACCTAGTTGTGGGCCATCTTTCGCCGGTGAGAGCCTTTGTCTACACTCTTGCGAAACCACCCATAGACCGGGGTTGTATGGTTAAAGTAACAATTATTTCCTTGAGTATGTGCTTATGGACCATCATCATTTGGATGCAGTTGGACTATTGTCAGAAATGCGAACTTGCTGGGCCATTTAAACTGGGGCGAGTTCGTACCTTATGACCATTAGGCCCAAAGCTTCTGAAATGTTGATGGGCCATTCTGTAGAAATCATTGTTTTATATTTGCATTATCTTTCTTTTATGCTTGTGTTTGGGACCATCGTCGTTTGGATCCATTTGGACCATTTGTCATGAGATATGGGCTTGTTGGGCCATTTAAACTGGGACAAGAACATATTTTATGACGATTGGGCCAAAGGCTTCTAAGTGATTGATGGGCCACTTTGTGCTTGTGTTCGGAACATTACCATTTGGAATTAGTTGGGCTCCTTGCCATGAGATGTGAACTCGTTGGGCCATTTAAACTGGGACGAGTTCACTCATATGACAGTTAGCCCAAAAGCTTCTAAAATGATAACGGGCCGATTTGTTTGAAAATTTTAGTTGATTTAGTATGTTATATATGTTACATGCATCTCATGCACCTCATACATATATATATATCATGTTAACACCTTCTATGTCTCAAGAAAGACATCATAGATACCGTTTGGGTTAGAGAAGGGACAAGACTCACTAAAAGAACAGTAACAGGCATGAGTGAATCCGGTAATGAGGTATCCCGTATGGATCAGTTGGAAAATGGTTTCGCCAAAATTACCGAACAGTTGCAAGCCTTGACTACCGCCAAGGAAAATATGGATGTACCTCGTGCTGGGGGAAATTCTGAGAATATGAGGCGCGATGAGCCTCTGAATGGGTTGGGGGATGATATCCCCACTTTTGATGATGACATGGCAGAGTATGCAACAGGCAGAGTGATTGGGTCTCAGGCAGAATTTCAGAAGCTCCAGGATCAGGTTGAAACAGTTACCCGTAAAATGAGAGGTAAACATGAAGAGTTGTTAGATTATGAGGCAATGACCTTCGGAGATCAGCTGCCAGCTCAGTTTAAAATGCCCGACATGGCCAAGTTTAATGGGAATGGAGACCCGAGAGTCCATCTGCAGCAATATGTCTCAGTCATGAGTTCAGTGGGCCTATCACAGCGCCAGGTCCAAAAGATGTTTGGGATGTCACTCGAGGGGGCACTTGTGGTTTGGTATCATAGCCTTGAGAAGAAGGTTAAGGAAGATTGGAGAGAACTAGCTGATGCTTTTCTGAAGCAATATGTTACAGACTTAGAGATTGACTAAGCAGAAGCCAGAGGAAAGTTTCAAAGAGTATGTGGATCGCTGGAGAAGCCAGCTTTTGAAAATACAGACTCGGCCTTCAGAGAAAGACCAAATTCAAATGATCATCAATGGCACCAAGCCCTCCATTTATGTGAAGCTAAGGAGGATGACCTCCATGATTACTAATTTTCGGCAGTTGAGGGAAACTGTCATGGATATTGAGGAAGAAGAGGCCGAAAACAGAAAATTCTATGGTCTGAACAGGAGGCCCATTGGGGGGACATCGGGAACAAAACCCATTTCTGCTGAGATTGCCGCTATCCGGAACCGGAGATTCTCCAACTTGGGTAGGCCCTTGTCCAAAGTATTGGAGAAGTTGAAGAGACAAGGACTTCTGTCACCCCTAGAAGCCAAACTATTACCCAATCCCCCACCATCACATTATAACCTAAACCTTTACTGTCACTTTCACCAACAAAAGGGCCATGACACCGACAATTGCGCCCGACTCCGCCATGAAATCCAAGACCTGATAGACTCCAAGAAAATACCTTACCCAGAAACAGAACATCCTGACACACACAGAAACCCCTTACCCAACTACTGTGTCGTACCACCACCAGCCTATATGATCAATTCTGGCCTCCCAGAAGACCTTGTCCTAAAATCCTTTCACCCTCAAGCCTTTTGCCTGGGAATCTGGGATAATACTAGTGAAGATGAGACTGAGCAGGGGAAAAACTTTTGGCTTGATTTCCCTAGCAGTGATGAGGAAGAAGTAAGGGGAATAAAGCGCAGCGGTCATTTTTACAATGATATGGCAGAAAAGGGTAAGGAAGTTTTGACAGATGGTAGAGAAGTGGTTGAGACTGCAGAAAATACTGAGGGGGATATAGTGCTGAGGTAATTGAGGAAGACTAGAGCACAAGTGAGTATCTGGGAACTGTTATGTGCATCTCGGGAGCATAGGCAGGCCATGGTTGAGGCCTTGAGCAAGATTGTGGTACCGGAAGACGCCAACCCTGCAATGTTTGTTGGGTCAGTTCAGAAAGAAGCTTTGCAGATATCTTTTTCTGAGGATGAACTCCCGGCGGAGGGGAGAAATCATAATAGGCCTTTATTTATCAGGGCCGAGGTGAGGGGCAAGAGAACTTCATGTGTGATGGTGGATGACGGCTCGTCCATCAATGTGTGCCCGCTGAAAATTCTGGCGAGATTGGGTATGAAAGCATCAGACTTGGATCCCTCCAGCATGACTATTAAGGCTTATGATGACAGCAAAAGGGAAGTCGAGGGTACTTTTGTGGCTCTGGTCAAGGTAGGCCCAATTGAAGATGAAGTTGAGTTTACAGTGCTGGACATCCCAGCCACTTTTGCCTTGTTGTTGGGAAGGCCTTGGTTTCACAAACTTGGGGGCGTGCCTTCCACTTTACATCAGATGATCAAGTTCCCATATGAGGGAGAAGTTGTTACTATCCGGGCTGAGGTAGATAATGTTGTGGCTGCCTTAGAGATACAACCTTTCACGAGGTTTCAGGTGTCAGCTACTTTTGAGGAATGGGTGGATCCTAGGGTGGCTAGGATCATGTAAAAAATGAAGTTTGAGCCAGGTGAAGGTTCAAAATTGCCAGATTTCAGAGGACAGACTACTCGGAAAGGTTTGGGGTACAAATCTGATGAAGAAAAACCGAAGGTCAAGAAAAAGGGCTTGAAACTAATGGAGTGTTTTGTGAAAGCTTCAGGATATCAAGGGGAGCCTGAACCTGTGGAAGTTAATGGAATTGTGGTACCTGGGTTTGAGATCTTCTAGGATATGTTGGGTAAGAAGCTGATAGTTGAAGAAATTATGAAGAAATAAGAAGAGAATTGGGAGGAAGAACTACTGAAGTTGGAGAGCCTGACTCTGGGAGAGGACGGAAAGCCTGAGGAAGACCTGATTGTAGAGGAAGAAGTGTCTATAGATGATGAAGACATTTACCTTCCTGATTTGTTTGAATGTACTTCCGCATTATCCAATAATAAAGACATTTCTTTTGCTTACTTGCCTGAGTCATTTCCATTTACTCTGCATGAATCAAGCATATTTGACATCAGTTCAGCCAGAACTATTGCATTTAACTTGGGTACACTTGAGAACCCCAAGGAAACTCTGATTGCAAGTGAAGTAACCTCCGAAGAGAGGGAGAAACTAGAAGAAGTGTTGGTCAGATATGCCAAAGTGTTTGCTTGGTCCTATGAGGACATGCCTGGGGTAGACAGAAACATTGCCCAACACACAATACCAACTTATCCGAATATGAGGCTAGTAAAACAGAAACTCCGACGGATGAGACCAGAATGGGCTGAGAAATTCAGGGAGAAGGTTAAGAAACAGATAGATGTGGGGTTCCTGGAAGTAGTAAAGTATCCTGAGTGGTTGGCTAATATAGTGCCGGTGCCAAAGAAAGACGGGAAGGTCAGAATATGTGTAGACTACAGAGATCTCAACAAGGCTTGTCCGAAAGATGATTTTCCTCTGCCGCATATAGATGTTCTGGTTGATAGTGCGGCTTTATCTGCCATGTATTCATTTGCAGATGGATTTTCAGGTTACAATCAGGTTCTCATGGCTGAGGAAGACAAACATAAGACTGCATTTGTTACTGAGTAGGGTACTTATTGTTACAAGATTATGCCGTCTGGGCTTAAGAATGCGGGGGCTACTTATCAGCGGATGGCCACTACATTTTTCCACGACTTGATGCACAAAGAGATTGAGGTGTATGTGGATGACATGATGGTGAAATCAGAGACAAGAGTTGGGCATATTGAAGCACTGGAAAGGTTCCTTCAGAGAGTTGACAGATACAACTTGCGGCTTAATCCCAAGAAATGTGTGTTTGGGGTGACATCAGGGAAATTGCTTGGTCATACAGTAGGAATGGGCGGAATAGAGGTAGACTCCGAAAAGATAAAGGTAATCACAGAAATGCCTGCACCGAAGACAGAAAAAGAAGTCAGAGCATTCTTGGGGAAGTTTCAGTACATCAGTCGGTTCATCGCCAAGTTGACATCAGTATGTGAGCCTATCTTCAAACTGTTGAGAAAAGATCAGCCGGTGAGATGGGCAGATGGTTGGTATTGCTGACAGAGTTTGACATTGAGTATCTCACCTCCAAAGTAATCAAAGGGCGAGCAGTAGCAGAGTTTTTGGCATTGCAACCTGTTGAGAGGGATCAGTATAAGTTTGAATTCCCAGACGAAGAGATCCAAGCAATAACAGTTCAGAGATGGAAGATGTATTTTGACGGAGCAGTGAATTACAAGGGAGCCGGAATTGGAATCGTGATAGTAACCCCCGAGGGAGAGACTTTGCCTTTGGCCAAGAGGTTGACATTCAGAGTGACTAACACATGGCCGAGTATGAAGCATGTGCTTTTGGTTTGAAGGCATTGATAGCCTTGAAGGCCGGGAGTGTGGAAGTCTACGGAGATTCTATGTTGGTGGTCCAGCAGATGCGAGGAGAATGGGAATTGAAAGAAGAACGGTTGAAACCTTACCTTTTTCACCTCAGAAAATTGGCACAGGTTATCCCCGAGTGTAAGTTTCAGCACTTACCGAGAGAAGAGAATCAGATGGCAGATGCATTGGCTACACTTGCAGCAACTTGGGAAAATCCAGAAAAGTTAGTGATGAGACCGTTGATACTGACAACAGTAAGCAGACCTGTTTATGAGATAGAAAGAATTCTGGAAGTTGAGGTCGACGATGGTAAACCTTGGTATTATGACATTCAGAGGTATCTGGAACATTGTGAACTCCCAGAAGGGGCAAGCAGAAAAGACAAAATAGCCATTCAGAAGTTAGCTTCCCAGTATGTGACTTTGAAAGGAGAACTGTACAAGAGGCAAGCAAACGGTATTCAGTTGAAGTGTTTGAGAAAGGAAGAAGCCCAGCATGTAATGGAAGAAATACATGTCGGGGTATGTGGTCCGCACATGAACGGGTTGAATCTGTCCCGAAAGATAGTGAGACAAGGTTTTTATTGGTCAACCATGGAAACAGACTGCGCAAAGATGGTAAAGCATTGTCATGACTGTCAAGCACATGGTAATTTGAATCACTTACCGCACACAGAGTTGCACGGGTTGTCAGAGCCGTGGCCTTTCTCAGCATGGGCGATTGATATGATTGGGGAAATTTGACCGAATGCATCAAATGGGCATCAATTCATAGTAGTGGCAGTAGATTACTTCTCGAAGTGGGTAGAAGCCGAATCATTCTGTAATGTTACAGCAAAACAGATGGCAAAGTTTATAGCTCGGAACCTCATTTGTCGGTATGGTATGCCGCATCATGTATTGACAGAAAACGGAGTTCAGTTTAAAGGGGAGACGAGGGCAATGTTACAGAGGTATGGGATAGGCCACCACAAGTCATCACCGTACAGGCCGCAGGAAAATGGGGTAGTTGAGGCAGCCAACAAGACTATAAAGACGATTTTAGCCAAGATGACAGAAAATTGCAGAGATTGGGCCGAGAAATTACCGTATGCTTTGTGGGGGTACAGATCATCAGTAAGAACAGCAACAAAGGCCACACCTTACTCTTTGGTCTATGAAATGGAAGCAGTATTGCCAGTAGAAGTGGAAATACAGTACATGAGGGTTTTAGCAGAGGCAGAATTACTGGAACCAGAATAAGCCACACAGAGGTTTGATCAGTTAGCACTGCTAGATGAGAAGAGAACGAAGTCTTTGTATCACATGCAGTTGTATCAGAAGAGACTAGCCCGAGCATTCAACAAGAAAGTACGTCCCACCAAGATCAGAAAGGGTGATTTGGTACTTAAGCAGTCGAGGCCGTCGACGACAGATCCGAGAGGAAAATTCAGACCTAACTGGGAAGGACCTTACATAGTACAGAAGGTAATGGGAAATGGGGCAGTGAGGTTATCAGACTTGGAAGGAAACGAGTTCACCGAGCCGTTCAACGTGGACAGATTGAAACAGTACTTTGCCTGAGGAAGAAAAGACCGAGCAGTCACCAAGGGAATTGGCAGAAGACCTAACCCAACAGAGTAGGAAAATCATTTATGCATACATGTAACATTGCATTCTTTCCGTGTTTGTTTTTGTTTTGTGTTCGCAGGTTCGAAGAAAAGAGAAAGCAGCAGAAATGAGCCAAACAGCATCAGCGCAGTTTCATTTTTGGGGATAAGTCCCAGGGGGCGAGGCCCATATCGACTTGGGGGCGAAGCCCCACATCATCATCAGTTTGAGGGCGAGGTCCCTATTGTCAGCAGTGTTGGGGTCGAGGTGCCCGGGGTAGAGGTGCCCAGGGTCGAGGTGCCCCCGTTTTCGGTTGTAGTTCAGGGATGCGTCCCAGGGTCGAGGTGCCCACTACATCATCAGTTTGAGGGCGAGGTCCCTATTGTCAGTGGTGTTGGGGTCGAGGTACCCAGGGTCGAGGTGCCCCCGTTGTCGGTTGTAGTTCCGGGATACATCCCAGGGTCGAGGTGCCCACTACATCATAATATTGAAGGCGAGGTCCATATTGTTAGCGGTATTGGGTCGAGGTACCTAGGGTCGAGGTGCCCCTGTTGTCAGTTGCAGTTATCGGGATGCGTCCCAGGATCGAGGTCCACTGCAGCACCAACTCAGCTCGAGGCAGCAGACGAGCCAGGTAAGTGAAAATGCATTGCATAACTTTGATAGGATTGTTCAAAGTCACACACTGCACAAGTCCCATCAAAGTGGGGGCGACTGTAGGCATTGCATTTTTGCATGTGAAACCCGATGATGAGTCTCAGTTGGAGGCACTACCTTTTAAGTCGCAGAAGCCGCGGGAAACGGACGTCGGAAGGGAGGAGTCAAGAATTGACTCATATTCAGATTAAGTTCACTGGTTTAGCTTCGGGTTACTTGTTGGTTTTCCGTTTTAAAATTAGTAATGGCCCAAAACACTCACAAATAACCTAACCTCGGCCCAAAACCCATGTAAGCCCACACACCTTGTCCACACAAACCAAAACCACCAACCAAAGCCCACACGCCCAACCAAAAGCCCACACGCCCAATCACCATAATTACACCCAAATTAAATAAAATATTGGATTAAATATTAATTAGATAATGTATTTGAATTAAATAAAATATTTTAAGCCATTTACCAATTAAATAAAACATAAAATATAATCATACCTAATTTGGACAAATCAAATATATTAACTTCCTAACTAAACAAAATCACATACTAAATTAAAAAGATGTCATGCCTAATCCTAAGCAATCACATATATTGACTTCCTAATCTAAACCAAATTTGTCCCCCCTCAATCTTTGACTTTCCTTGCTCAACACAAAATCAAATCTTTTCCTTGTGAGACAAGGGGAAACCCTAACCCTTCTCTATATAAACAACCCCTAACCAAGACATGCACACCCTTCACACTCTTCTCTCTCACGCACAAACAACAAACAAAAAAACAAATTAAGCTTGCTCCTTTATTACACGGACAACCCTCGCATATAACCTTGCACCCACGTAACTGCCCCTCGGTCCATGCCACAAAACCCTCCACAAACATCCAGCCACTTCACGCAAATAAGCCCCCCAACGAACTGCTTCATCATGCATCAATAAACCTTCCATCAGCCTTAAACTCCACTGCCCCAACAGCCCTTTAACCCATCTACACCCTCCACAACAGCCCTTGTTTTTAACGTATCTACACCCTCCACAACAGCCTGAATCAACGCATAAAAGTCCTTCACACACTGCCTGAATCAGCGCATAAATCCCCCATCATACACTGCCCAATTCACTGCCGCATATAGACCCTTCAGTGGCCCCTCAAATCCACGCATAAACTGCATCCATAACCAGTCCCTGAACAGCCACAAACTGTACCTCTTAACCCCACAAAACCAATTAACAAATCACCCCAAAACAGTGAGTAAACTGAGAGTAAACCAGTCCCTGGAACAGCCCCTGATCTGCACACTAAAATACCCCAAAACAGTCCCCGAACCACCCAAAATAATGAACAAATAGACCTGAAACAGTAAGCAGAAAACCGGGAGGAAACAGCAGCAAAATGGAGTCAAAACAGTAGCTTGAGCAGCGAAACAGCGAGGTAAAACGCAAACTAGTAAACCAGAAAATTTGCGGAGCGATAGCCATTCCGACGGCCATGAAACGCGAGTCCGAAAGTCGACATAAAAGGTTAGACCTTAGGGTATTTTTCACACTCGTTTTCAGTTGTATTTTTATTATTTATTGAGTTTCGTTTGCATGATTATTTTTGAGTGAAGCATGTTGTGGCCCTTGAATAGATAGAAAGTGCATGAATTGTGAAATATTGTATGTTATGGCCTTGGAATAAAATGAAAGATGTGTCAACTCTCGTGGTATATCGGATGGAAACCCGGACATAAATTTCATAGCCGATTCCGAATGGACGGTAGTATGATTTGTACTCGGGATACAACTCCACGTACCGCTTGAGTAAACGGCACATTCTTTTGTTTTATGTTGTTTTGATTTGTTTGTCATTCGTTACTTGAATTCCGCATGTTATTTATTTGATGTGTTCATGAGATGGTATTCAAGCATGATTAGGCCGTTAGCATGCTACTTGGTTCTTAAGCATGATTTAGCCCATTTAGTTGTTCATTTTTAAGCATGATTAGTCATTTATTTTGCGTTGGGAATTCGCATTATGTTTAGTTTTGTTCTTTATTTTCCACATTATATAATTGAGGTATGCCATGAGATTATTGTATGATATTTTCGTTATAATGGTTTATTTTATGCATGCAAACTTATGAGTAAAATTGTCCTTGGAAATATGTTGCTTAGGCTTGGTTAGATTATTGCACAAATCATTTTATACAAGTGGCTTAAGTAAGGGACCATTCCGAACCCAACGGTTTAAGGTCTTCCCTTCCGATGGGTGAGTGCGGCCTTAAATCATTTTCCCGGTTCACACCGGGTGGCGACTCCATTATTCTTCGATTTAGTCCCCCGCGGGCTACTCCGTACTCCCAACCGGGCCGCGAGCCTGGGACAGCATGCGTCGCCCAGTTTTTGTGTCCCACAGTAAGCCACTGATTTTGAGGATCCTTAAGTCTAATTGACTAGAGGAACCTCGAGTTAAAAGTTTTGAGGTATTTGCCTAGGCTAGCACCAAGTGCAAAATACTCGTGCACTCAAGGTGTAGTCTTGCCGTTGAGTTTTGGCTTTGGTGTATGCATCTTTGGAGGCCAAACACTTGGGTGGCTCTTTGGAACGTGGAAGAGCTTGCTGAGTTCGAGAAAAGCTTGTAGATTGGAAGGAGGACTGCCTAGGCTTGTAGAATAATCAAAACAAATGGGTCTTGGGCAAAGGGAAAGCGGCATAATAATTTTAATTTTCCGCTGCGCACTCGCGGCCGCTTCCCAACAACGTGAACTTAATGAATTCAGATAACTTGGTTAACAAAGGAATATGATTAATTGAGTTATACTGGGTATTTGTGTCTAACCATCGGAAGAGGTTTTTACATAATTTCGTGTTCCAGGTTAGCAGACTGATTTATTACACATGTATAAAAGAATAAATTCATCATTAGAATAATATTGTTTGGAATCACAACCCTAGATATTTGTGTATTTTGTTTATTTTCCTTTGTATTTTGTTTTAAGTATTTTATTTATTTATTCAGCAAATCCTCATTCAACCAACCAAAAACAATCATTCTCTTCTCACTTAATTAGATACTTGTAAATAAATAGTATCAATAATTAATAACAACAGTAGGAATTAAGTCCTAGTGGGATCGATATTTTTATACTACTGAACGATACGTGCGCTTGCGTTATACGTGTGTGATTATACCGATCATATAGAAAAGTAAAGAAGCAAGTAATTTGATTTAGAAGTGAAGATTCCTAATAGGTTTGAGATACCTATGATAACATAAGGATTTCAGATACCATAGTCTAGAATCCTGACTTAGTAATACCGATATCATAAGAAGCAGCAAATTGTTTAGGTGAAATCATAATTTGACCATTGCCCGAACTCGTAAAGGTACTGGAAAGGAAAACATCCTAGTAAGGTTCATCTCATACATATTCTAAAATAGGTAATGAATTAGGCCAGAGCAATCGGTAAATGACACTAGTACAAAAGTATTGAACATTGTTTGACATTCAGACCTTATTGACAGAATAGATAAAGGTATATGTAAGAAGACTCGGTACCCACCGCAGTATGCCACGAAATAAAAATAGAAAACCTTAAGAGACAAGACTATTAGATATGGATCCATCAAAAAACTATATAAATCAGTAAAAGTGCCAAGTGTAGCACATGGTGTAGACAAGCTCGCTTGAAGTTTGCAGCATCAACAGAAGTCCATCGAATAGACCAACTATAGTAGTAACCCATATAACCCCTAGAAACAGATCCAGTAAATAAGAAACATTGAAAACTCAGGAAATGGTTAGGAAGCCTAGTATAGGTCACGACGTAGATAATGCAGTTCGAAGACTACAACACAAGCAGAAACCACATAATAGTAGATAGAGTTATGTAACCCCAAGCCATAGCAAGACCAATATGACCCGCAGTAGTACATACTACAAATCCTCTCTACCACAATACCAATTCCAGTAAATATTTATACATTCACCCAGACTACTGCAGAGCCTCGAAAAGTAGTAGCAGTACTATTTTTCCCAGATCTCTATAAGATGAACATATCCACCTCATAAATGTGGAATTCAGTATAGCCTAGATGAATATAGTTATGAACCTGAGAGAACATATACAGTGCTTGATAGCACACTAGCTAGCTCAGTTAACTATATGAGAATCCATATGAGACATGTAAGCTTACCTTCCTGAATAATGGAATTGTTTTCGATGTATGGCCAAATTTTGTAAGGTTATCTTAGTTTGTTACCCAACCTAAAATGTTTAAAGAAGTAAGGACTCACGGAATTCAAGTACCTGAAGAAGGTAGAGCATATGACATTCATAAGAATAAAATGTATGTTTTACGATTTTTTTTTCGTCGAGCCAAAAAGGGAAACTAATAAGAATAAGATGAAACTATCCAGAAATAGGTAACAAAAAGAGTGCAGTAAGACCTGGAGTAAGTTTGTGCATTGGAGATTTCCCAGAAAGAGATAGTACGAGTATCGGTAAAGGGCCGAACTAGAAGAGAGACTAGACATTGCAGTCAAGTGGCCCTTTAGCATTAGTACTTTTGTGTGATAACTCAAAATAGACTTTGATTTCTCGACCCATCCTAATCTTAAATAGCTCCGGTAGTGATGAACCATAGCACCCGTCCTAATGATGTTCTCAGGAACATGTAGATCTAAGATGTATTATAACACCTTTAAGGCACGATCGGAGTCATTTTCACATAAAGAATGAAGTCACTACCCATAGGATAAGGTATTTGAGGAACATAAATTGTGAGGGCTTCAGATATAATACAGAACAGAAGAAGAAAAGTGAGGCTTTAAGCTACAAGATGGAAGTGAATTTTTGAAGAGATACAGTGGATAACAGAGTACTAGTCAAATAGTGATAAAGTTCATGAACAACAAGACTTAGTTTTAATATCAACAGTATTACATGTCTTTGCATGAATCTAGCCTACAACATTAGACAAACTAAGGACGTTAGAGTACTGGAATTTTCCATTTAGGAAATGAAAAATAATAATAATAATAATAATAATAATAATAATAATAATAATAATAATAATAAAATATAGTTAGTACAATCCATATACTTCCCCATGTGATACACTCAGGTAATAACAAGATAAAACATGACTCAAAATAATTTACTGGCAGCTTAAAACAAATAAGGACCAAGGCGACTAGGTACTCAAATGTTTTACCAGATAGTGAATCAGGACAGAACAATAAAATAACCGTATGGATACTTCAAAGCTCGGGTACTTTAGGTTGTAAGCAAGACATGTAACCATAGACATTACAATAGTTTAACAATGACCAAATGAGTAAGATTTCACTTAAAATACAGTTAACTAGTTTTCCCAGATAGCATATTTCCCTCTCAGCTAAATTCATGATAATAACAAATCATAACCCTAGAGTGAACATGGTATAGTACACCCGAATGAAGTTACCGCAGAATAAGTACAAAATGTTAAACACCAAGAGAGATGTTTCCGAGGTAGATATTCCTAAATAGAAGTGAGATGAGATCGTAATAGATTTTGGTGGAGGGATTTTTGTAAAGAAATAAGGGAGATTCACATAGGTTACTTGAATGAGAATAACAATATAGTTAATCCTTCCTAGAATCGTTATGAGGACAACCGCAATTAGTACCTTATTAAGTTCTTGTAACAAACAAGTTTTCAATGGTAGATTTTAAGTGTCATAAGAAATAATGATAGGCACATGATTCCAAGAGAATGAATGTGTTAAGTCTTGAAGGTAATGAGAGAATGTGTTGGAAGCAATGATAAATATGTGTGAATTGATTAGTGACGATACTATAGGTGGAATACTAGATGACATCAATGACAAAGACGGAAAGAAGCCAACTCTTACAAGTAGGAGTAACCAAGAACAAAAATAAGTTAGAGGTTATGTGTAGTAGAACATGTCTCACGGATATTATTTTAAGTAACACAGTCTTCTGAGGGAGTTAGCAATGCAGTAGTTTCTCCTACAATTGAGGTTTATAACTAATAACGAAGTTTGCGCAGTAGATTCAAAAATTAGTAGAGAAAACTTGGCCATTAACTGAATGCATATAATATTATTTACTAGAGAGATCCTTAAAGAGACTACATTATAAAAAATGTGAAAAACATGTGGCATGCTCAAAGTCAGAGAAAAGAATATCATTAAGACTTGATTGGTATTAGAGTACATTGAAGAAGGATAACGAAAGGACGGAAATGTGGGATGATAATTAGCTAGCAGGAATCATACATAGGTCATGATAAGGAAAGCTCTAGATGGTTGATGTATAGGAAGCAACAAATTGAGAAATAAACTACTTTAGTAGGGTCTCATGAGAAAGAGTTTCATACCCAGCCATTACTACCGGGAGTTATATCAGAAACTATAGCATCTGGATCGGTGGACCAAGAGTGTTGAGGACCATTACACAGAGATAGAAGTTGCCATGATTATGGCAGATGTAGTTGAGGATTCAGATGCTACTATGGCACGGTTTCTAGGGAGCTTGAATAGAGAGATTGCCAACATGGTGGAGTCACATCATTATGTTGATTTGGAGGATATGTTTCATATGGCTATCAAGGTAGAGAGGCAACTCAAGAAAAAATCATCATCCAGATTTGGTACTCAGGTTACTTCAGCATGGAAAGAGAAATGGGTGTCGAATGTGAAGCGAGATGGAGGCTTTAACAAGCCTAAAGGTGATATCAGTGGAGGCTTTAATAAAAATAGGGCCGAACCTAGTGCCAATGGTAAGGAGGCTACATAACCAAGTAAAGCTAGACCAAAACGTGTGGGTACAACTACCAGAACTAATTATGTCAAGTGTTTCAAATATATGGCATGGGACACTATGCTTCAAAATGTCCCAATAAGCACAATTTAGGGATAGATAAGAAGAGCGGAGAGGTGTACTCTACAGATAGTGAGGTTGAGGATAAGATGCCAGAGCTGGAGGATACTAGTGAACACGAGGGAGCTGCATATCCATTGGATAATTTATCCATGGTTGTTAGGCGTGCTTTGAATGCACAAGTTGTAGAGGATGGGAGTGAGCAGTAGAGGGAGAACATATTCCACACTAGGTGTCGTGTGAATGGCAAGAGGTGTAGTATGATCATAGATGGGGGCAGCTATATAAATGTTGCTAGAACAGCTTCGATTGAGCGGTTGAGATTGAGTTACATGAAGCACCCCAGGCCTTACAAGCTGCATTGGTTAAATAAATTATTTAGAAGTAAATATGATGAAGCATGTACTATTGAGCTTTACCATTGGTCCATACACTGATGATGTTCTATGTGATGTAATATCGATGCATGCAGGACATAATCTTTTGGGCAGGTCGTGGGAGTTTGATAAGAAGGTTGTTCACGATGGGTTCAAGAACAAGTACTCTTTTTAGCATAAGGGAATACATATTACCTTGTACCTACTTAAACCTAGACAAGTCCATGAAGATTAAGTTAAGTTACAACTTGAGCGTGACAAAGAGAGAGTGAGGGAAAACACCAGCTTAAGGGAAACGAGTGAGAGTGGTGAGCTAAATGGGGCTAAGGCTGAACCTAGTGAGAAAAACAAGGCCAAAGTCGTGAGTATTCCCAAGAGGAGTGTGAGTGAACGTGAGGAGGAAACAAAATGACAACTGAAAAAGAGCTTTTCTATGGTGAGGGTGAAGCGAGGAAAGCTTTCAAGGCTAACAAGTGTATGCTATTGTTAGTCTAGAAAGAGCCATGTTTATTTTACTAACACTCACTTTTTCCTTCATATGTCTATTTCATCTCTTTTGCAAGATTACAAAGACGTGCTGACATAGGAAATCCCTAGTGGGCTGCCACCCATTAGAGGCATTAAGCACCAGATAGACTTCATACCTAGAGCAGTCATTCCCAACAGGCCAGTTTATAGAAGCAATCCCGATTAGACAAATGAACTTTAAAAGCAAGTGCGAGAGTTGATGAACAAGGGGTATGTAAGGGAGAGAATGAGTTCTTATATAGTACCAGTGCTTCTAGTTCCTAAGAAAGATGGAACTTGGTGAATGTGTGTCAATTGTCGAACAATCAATAATATAACGATAAAGTATCGCCACCTTATTCCTAGGCTAGATGACATGTTGGATGAATTGCATGGGTTTAAGAACTTTAGTGAAATTGATTTAAAATGTGGACACAATCAGATTCGCATTAGAGAATGAGATGAATTGAAAATCGTATTTAAGACCAAATACGAATTGTATGAATGGTTTGTTATGTCATTTGGTCTTACAAACGCATCTAGCATATTTATGAGATTAATGAATCATGTTATGGGTGCATTTATAGGTACGTTTATTGTGGTATACTTTGATGATATCTTAGTTTACAGTAAGTCAATTGATGAGCATGATTTTCATTTGAGGCATGTTCTTGATATGTTGAGACATGATGAATTCAATGCTAACTTTGACAAATGTACTTTTTATTATGGGTGTTCATGGGTCAGGTCGGGTCAGGTTTTTTTGAAAAATGTGAGACTCGATCAAGTCAGGTCACGTGGGTCGTGCAACCCAAACCTAAAATTTAAGGGGTGAAACCCGAACGGGTCGGGTCGAGTCAACAGTCAGCCAAAAAAAATTAATGAATTAATTATTTTGAAATATAAATATTAGTTATTTTATGTCCCGAAAATTATCATATATATAAATTTTATAGATAATAAAAGTAATAAATAAATGTAATAATAGTAAAAACTTTAAAAAATAATAAAACTTTTCAAAAAGTAATAAAAATATTATAATTTTGGATCGAGTCAGATTTTAATATCAAACCCGTGACCCAACCCGTAAATTTTGGGTCTGGTCGGGTTAACCCGAAAAATTATTTTTTTAAACCCGCATGTGTTAGGTCTGATCGGGTCGCGGGTTGACCCAACCCTTTAAACACCCCCTACGTTTTGCATGGATAGAATTGTTCGCTTTGTTGTGGGTGCAGATGGCATCGAGTTAAATATGGACAAGGTTAAGGCGATTCAAGAATGGCCTACTCCAACAACAGTAACATAAGTCATAAGCTTTCATGGATTAGCAAGCTTACATTAGATTTTTCAGAGACTTCAGTAATATTATCACCTCATTGACTGAGGTAGTAAAGAAGACAATTGGTTTTCAATGGGGCAAAGCACATAAGCGGGAATTCCAGGATCTTAAGGCAAAGTTATGCAGTGTAATAATTTTGGCGCTATCCAACTTTGAGAAAACATTCGAGATTGAATGTGACACATCCGAGTTAGGTATTGAAGAAGTTCTTATGCAAGAAAAGCGGCCAATAGCCTATTTTAGTGAGAAACTGAACAAAGCAGCTTTAAGGTTCCCCACGTATGAGAATGAGTTATATGCGCTGGTAAAAGCTCTTGAGACATTGAAGCATTACTTATGGCCTAAGGAGTTTGTGGTCCACACAAACCATGAATCGTTGAAACATCTAAAGAGTCAAAGTAAATTGAACAAGAGGCACGCAAGATAGATGAAGTTTGTTGAATCATTTCCATATGTTATAAGTTATAAGCAAGGTAAGGAAAACATAGTAGTTGATGCATTATCTCACATGTGTGTTTTACTTACTTCAATGAATGTCAGAATGTTGGGATTTGACTTGATTAATGAAATTTATGAATGTGATTTTGATTTTGCTGAGATTTATGTTGCAAGTACAAATTCTTCATTTGGAAAGTTTTACATACATGATGGATTCTTATTTAAGATGAATAAATTGTGTATTCCTGCTTGTAGTATGCTTGAATTGCTTGTGAAAGAAGCTCATTATGGTGGTTTGACGGGGCACTTTGGTATTAGTAAAACCTTAGATGTTTTGCATGAAAATTTTTATTAGCCTATAATGAAACGTGATGTTGAGCGTATTTGTGATAAGTGTATAACATGTAAGCAGGCTAAATGTAAATTGATATCTCATGGTTTGTATACTCATTTGCCTGTACCTAGTGAACCTTGGGGTGATATATCGATGGATTTTGTATTAGGTTGGCCTAGGACAAAGAGGGGTAGAGATTCTATATCGATGGTATTTCTCGTGTTATATTTGACGTGTTTACAAAAGCGTCATTGATAAAAAAAAAAGATGGTTTTTCTCGTGTTATACATCGATAATATTTAATCATTAGGAATGATGTAAAAGTATTATTAGACGTAAAATACTAGCTAGCTAACTAATTCCAAATGAAAGATTTAGGATAGGCGAGTTATGTATTTGAGATCGGATTATTCGAATTTACAAGATACGACTATTACCTATGTCTTAGGCATCATACATCTATAAGTTCCTTGTATGATTCGTGATGTAAAATTCCAAGAAAGGTAATTTACCTTTTCGATATGGAATTCATTTGTCAAATGAAGTCTCCTAAGACATCTCAAGAAATTGAGGAAATGAGACATATCACATATGCCTCTACAGTTAATAGTTTTATGTATATTATACTATGTACGAGATCGGACATCTGTTATACAGTGAAAGTGGTCAATAGATTTCAGTCTAACCCATTATTAGATTATTAAGTGGTGTAAAGTATATTCTCATGTTTCTAAATAGAAAGAGAAACTACATTTTATATATTATGGTGAGAATATGATCCTTAGTGGATATAGAGATTCTGAATTTCATATAGATGTGGCTTCTAGGAAATCAACATCCGAATCAATATTCACCTTGGGTGGTGGAGCTATTATATCAATAAGCATAAAGCAATCCTGCATTACTGATTTCGCAATGAAGGCTGAATATGTTGCCCTTGGGAACTGGCTTCGTAAACTTTTGGGAGATTCATAAGTAGTTCCATATATGGATAAACACTCACAGTATACTGTAATAATAGCGGTGAAGTGGCAAACTCCAAAGAACCAAGAAGCCATAAAACAGTGAAGCATATAGAGAGGAATTAAGATATTGATTATATCTTTGAATATTCAAATTATTTGAATTTGAATTTGAATTTAAAATTAATGTTAATCAATATTAGTGGATTCCTCTGGCTTTTGGAGAGATTTTTGCAACCGTTGTTCAGTGGTTTCTAGTACTTCGAGAAGTGAAAGTATCATGAAATTTGTATCTAAAGCTTAGGTATATGAACACGTGTTTGACTTTCTTCTGAGGACAAGTTCCTTTATGATTTTGTTGGATCTCAACTTTTACCTTCAAGAACACAAATATTTAAAACACTAATTGTTCAAGGGGCATTGTGGTGATGGTGTCAGAGCTCTCATCACGCACGTGTTGTATGCATATATACAGTATTCCAGGGAATATAGTTCCAATGTACAATTAGTGAATGTGGACATTTGACCCATCATTCTTCTCGTTTCTTTGATATTTTGGATCCGAGCCGTATCATAGACCTTATTCACTAAAAGGTATGTGATAGATTGTTTTGAGTCATCCATCCCTTAGTCTTTATTTCCCACGGATGTATATCACAACATGCTATTTTGAAAAAAAAAAAAAAAAAAAAAAAGTCATTTTTCAAAGTAAGATGCTAATTCACTAAAAATAAAGTCTACATCTATACATGACTTTTCATACATCACAATTTCAAAATTACATGTCATCATTGCATATATGTCACTTTCAATCATTGATGCATGTTAGTGATATTTTCTTCTAAAATACAGTGATGTTTTGTGGGGTTGGTTGCCTACAAAGTCATCAGCCATACCCATAGGTATTATGGATTCACTCCCCTTGTTTGCTCACTCAGCACTCCCAGGCATGCTCATGGATCTTGGCCTGTATGGTGGTATTCAAGTGAAATGATCTATATATTTTATTATTTTTATACTTTTCTTACAAACCAATTCCCCAGGCACAGACTTATTAAGCATATTAAATTTTCTCATGTAAGCATTCCATTCAAATAACACATATTCACTTTTCAACTCACATTTCTCATTCTACTAAACTTGCATGGGTCATAATTCAATTTTTTAAGAATTATACATGCATTTCAATAATTTAGCATTTTACTAAACTTTTTTAAGGAAGAACATGGAAATCTAGTGTTCTCCCCACAGACGGCGCCATTTCATGAAGACGTGAAATATATGAGATCAATACATTCAAGAATAGTGGGCCACAAGTTGACTGGTCATATGTTCAATTGGACTTGAATGATGATGTTGGGTCTGATATTGTTGATCATGGATCTACTATTGCTGAAGACTTGTTGGAAATAAGATATAGTGTCTTACACATTAGCACTTCGACGCTCAAGTTAGCCTTTAATTTAAGAGTAAGTAGCTGAGAAAAAAAAACTTGTAGACACGAGTTATATTTTTAAGTGTTAGGTATTTCAGAGAATTTCTTTTAGCTTTTAGTCTAATTGAAAAGTCACTTATTGGATCTTTCATTCTTATTTTTATAGCTCAACGTTTTCACTATCAGTTGAAGATTAATAATATGTGGACATTTGATGTCTTTTGGCCGAATAAATATTTGACGTGTCATGTTTCCTTTGTGCATGTCAAGTTAGTGGGAATATGATTATTTCATTTAATTCTATATCATGAAACATACTTGTATATTAATGTAATATTCAGAAATTCGGAAACTCATCCGGAAAGATTTTATAGCGCAGATCGGGTCTCGGAATGAGACTACATTAGAGAATAAGAGTTTAGGTGTTGAAATATAGCTCGTAATATTTTAAAATATAGATTTGATGCATTGAAAATTGCATGACATTAAAGAACCGCTTACGCGATTTATGTATATTATTTTATAGGAATGAGGTTTGTTGGTTCGACTATAGAGATAGCAAACGAACTCCGAATGAGTTGATTCTTAAACCATCGGACTCATTTTTCCGAGACAAATAACTTTCGTGTTGAACATTTTCCAATTTCGAGTTGAAGGGCCTCAAATTTTCATATTTCTTTAGAATGACAAGGTTAAAGACATAATTGTAATTTCGCGGGGTCAAAACGTAATTTCCAAAAATATTTCTATAAATACCATGAAGTTTATAGAAATTACAAAAAATGGCATAAGCTTTCCACTCCTCTCATCCGACCCCTCTTCTTTCTTTTGGCGATTTGGGGCAGCAGCTCGCCGGTCGGCCATCTGGCCACAACCAGCCATCGCGACGGTACTAGGTGGAGCGTCCGGCCACTAAGGGTGGCAAAAAAGCTCGGGCCCGGACAGGCCCGCTCGGGCTTTGGCCTGGCCTGGGCAAAAAAACTCGGGCCGGGCCTGTAGGGACTGTATTTTGCATATAAGTCCTGATTGTTGGACAATTATGACCCATAGCGTCATTATTTGTACAGATCACGGTATTGTTGTACAAATTAACTATGTGACAAAGGAGATTGCACTCTTATCATTTGTGATTAGATCACCTAGATAAATAAATGTTAGGAGGTCCCTATGATTTGTTCCTGGACGGAGAATGATATGAGACAGTATCAGTCCACGAAGGATAAATCATTAAATATCCCTAGTCAGAGTATTATCGAGATAGGACATCGATAAATACGTAAAATACTAGTATTACACTTGTGCACGTTGTGAGGGCACAACAACATAGTTCTCATATATTGGGTATAGGATACTCATGCAAGTGTTATAGGAGGTTGTGTTTTACCGATGGTACGGGAAACAGATTCGCTCTGGATAGACCCCTGCGGAATCCATTGGTAGTATGACTATGTGTCTATGGGAGTCTGCAATCAGGGTAGGTGTATTTGGTCTTTACCTGAGACTTGCACCGCTAATACTTGCGACAATCAATATACTTTGGTTGAGGTCGTCCAGGGCTTAACAGGTTCTGTGTACGCCAATGCTGGGTATATTGAGAATCGTAGTGTGTTGGGTGTGATGTTAAGACGGAGTAGTAGCACTCCAGTCATATGGAGATGATGGTCACATAGAATACGGAAATTGTTCTCTTAAATGCTCGAGCTATCGGGATATTATGACTAGGTCATGTATATCCGATTATAGAGACTAGTTGCCAGACATCTGATATGTGCTTCGTACGGGGCAGACACAATTCCAGCCCCAGGCCTAGCACGTGAACATCCGATACTGGATCGACATACACAATACTACGGTATACTACGCTTGATATAGATCACATATTCCTATAAGGATATTTCTGGAGAATTGGGTAGGCATGGCGCTTTGCTAGAAGCCAACCTTGTCTTTTAAATGGTATAAAACGTAGTACGAGGTACTTACGTGTTCGGATAGTCCGACGACCGTATTTACTGCCAACATATCCGGGGATCTCATGGGTCGCTTCCCGAAGATTCACCGATGATGTATGACTCGCACTTTAATTAATCTGGGATTAATTAGAAGAGAGAGAAAATTAATCTGGGATTAATTGCGGAGATATTTTATCTGAGATAAAATATTAATTAAAGAGAGAGAACGATTAATTTGGAATTAATCGATTAAGGTAATATATTTGATATATTATACGAGATTGGATTTCGACGCGGAATTAAAATTAGATTTTAATTCGGGCGAACGAATTAATTTAGAATTAATTCGTTAGCGATGTGATAGTGATTTCGCTAGGCGTAATATTTAATTACGACGCAACGAAAAATTCGTTAATTTAGAATTAGCGAACCGAGCCCGGGATTATTTGCGAGCGCATTCGCATTTCGAATCGAGTGCGGCACGCAAGTCAAATCGAGCATCAAATCGCAAGTCACATCAAGCGTCAAATCACATGTCACTTTGAGTGATGTGACAATTTGATTGATTGATTTGAGTGATTGATGTGGTAGTTGAAAAAACATTTAATGGGCTTTTTCTTTTTGATAAATGGAAAAAAAAATTTTGAGTATTTGTTTTGTTTTTGGAAAATAAAATAATAAAATAAATATATATAAACAAAAGGCATTTTCTTTTTCTCTCACACACTCACGGTATCTTCTTTTTTTCCCGCATCTCTCTCTCGGCTTGGAGCCTCTTCTTTCTTCTTCGATTTTTCTGGTTCTGCCGAATGAAGAAGAGAAGCAAGAGAGTATTTTGTGGCAAAATACAAAGTGCTAGCACACACTTAAGTCATCCTAAGGTGTTAAGGCAGTGTTCTTGTGAGCTTGGAATCCGTTTTTAAAGCTTGAAGCTTGGAGCTTCCATGGAGTCATCAATGGCCGAATTCTTGGAGGAGTTTCACAGCCTAAACCGAGCAGTCCACTAGCTAGAAGAGCCACTGCCGAGCTTCTTGGAAGAGTTGTCTTCTTCACGTTGCAAGATCCGGTCAATGTGAGTATAATCCGCACCTCCTTTGATGTGTATTCACTTGTTTCATTGCTTGATTTGATGATTCTTGGGACCTAATTAGAAACACACACTGTGATGATGAGTCTCGTACGGAGGTACTACTCTTTTAGGTTACGGAAGTCGCGGGGGAAACGAATGTAGGAAGGGGAAATCAGAATAAGTATGTCATCGGATTCAATTCACATTGTTATGCTTTCATTCGGGCTTTTTGTTTGTAGCGTTCGACATCGGCGTTTGTCGAACAGTGTCGGTACTTCTGGTTTTGTTGCTAGCCTCACGCCCAAGCCCATTTAGCCCACCAAAACCCACCCAAAAATAATTAAAACATTTAAAAACAGTCACAAATTAAAATAACATCCTTCCTAAATTAAACAACAAACACATACCTAATCAAAACAAATCAAATATATGATCTTCCTAATTAAGCCAAATCATGTCCCAAATTAACTAGATATTTTCCTTGTGAAACACTAATTAGAAATATTCACCCCATAATTACTTGATCTCATTCTTATTCAAACAAGAGAAACCCTAGCCTTTGCCTATAAAAGAAACACAAATCCAACCTTAGAACCCCTAGCTCATCCCACAAAAAAACACAAAAAGAAATAAACATAGCATTCACGTCTAAGACAAGAAGCAACAAACAAACAATTCTCATTCTCTTCTCTTCCTTGAATGAACGGAATATGTGTTCTCTCTTGTGGTATATCGGATGGAAACCCGGACGTAAATTCCGTAGCTGAATCCGAATGGACGGTATTACGGTTTGCACTCGGGATACAATACCACGTATCACTTGAGAGATTCACACACTTTGTTTCATCCAACCTTGTATTCGAGCTTGATTGGGTTGCTAGCATGTTATTTATCTTTTAAGCATGATTTAGTCGTTAGTATGCTATTGCTTTCTGCATGTTACTTATTTATGCATGATGATATAGTGCGCATGGGCTAACTAGGGTGGATTAAAGGTCCTCTATTCGAGGGAAATGCCTAAAGGCTACCTTTTCCACGATGTTTTATACCGCGCCGGACGGAGTATGTTTGATTGAATGTGAGATATATTTAATCGAGCTTACGAGGTCCTATATTATTGTTGTCTTTATTTTATAAGCATGGTAACATAATGCGCATGGGCTAACTAGGGTGGATTAAAGGTCCTCTATTCGAGGGAAATGCCTGAAGGCTACCTTACCATGATGTTTACCATGCCTTTTATTATGCCTTTACCCTTTGCATATCATTGCTTTATTTATGCATGCATTGCATTCTTGTGCGCGGGCTAACTAGGGTGGATTAAAGGTCCTCTATTCGAGGGAAATGCCTAAAAGGCTACCTTTCCATGATGTTTTACCGCGTCGGACGAGGTTGTGTACCCGATTGAATGTGAAATGTGTTCCATAGGGCACACGAGGTTCTACATTGTGTATTTGTTTATCCATAATGTGTTTGTGTCATTTCAGATGCCATTTTGGCAATCTCAATTCGAACGCGTTTACGAAACGCTACACGAACGTATGCATTCTGTCTTTTTTTCCGTTCGAACGCGCCTCAGAACGCTACTCGAACACTTGCATTCTGTTTACCGTTCGAACACATTTACGAACGCTACTCGAACGCGATGCATTTTATTGTATCATGCATCAGGTCTCATCCCGTTCGAAAGCGTTATCAAACGATATACGAACGCGGACATTCAGTTTATCGTTCAAACGTATTATCAAACTCTACTCGAACGCTTGCATTTTGTTTACCATTCGAACGCGTTTACGAACGCTAACGCGCACACAATGGAAGATTCTTTTATCATGTTTCATGTATGTTTGTTCCCTAGTCATTCCCTTCCCCATCATTGTTTAGTTAGCTCTCTTCAATTTATGCATTTAATTGCCTCTCTTTAATATGCATGCTTTGTACAATTATTGTTTATTTGTGTCTCTGTGTTTATCAATAATGTGTTCATGAAATTATATGTTTGCCGTTATTCCAATTCATTTTTTTATGCATGACTTAGAAGCAGATTATCCTTGGAAAATATATGTTGGTTAGGCTTGGTTAGATTATTGCACAAACCATATCATTACAAGTGGCATAAGTAAGAGACCATTCTGAACCCCAAAGGTTTGGGTATTCCCTTGCGGGGGTGAGTGCGGGCTTTCTTAAATCCTTTCCGGTTAAGACGGGTGGCGACTCCATGTTATTTCTCTGGTTTAGTTCCCCCACGGGCTATTTTGTACTCCCAACAGGGCCGCAATCCCGGGACCGTCGCCGATTTCTATGTCCTACAGCTGGCGACTCCACTGGGGATAGAGAATTGGCCCTGAAATAATGCCTTGTAATGATTGTGATTTGTGCTTTAATAACCTTTTGTTTACGTTGGGTTGTTGAAATGGGTTTAATCAAAGGCACTTTAAGGCTAGGTAATGGTTTGGTGTCTTCCTCCTTCACTACCTTTCATAAGGAAAGCTTGTTGTTTGTGTTGAATGCACCTAGATAATCTGTATGGTAGCCTACTGTAGGCATTGCATTTTTGCATATGAAACCGATGAGGAGTCTTATTTGGAGACAAGAATTGACTCATTGACGGATTAAGTTCACTAGTTTGGCTTCAAGTAACTCGTTGTTTTCTGTTTTAAAATTTTGCCCGGCCCGAGACACCTAAACCCGCCCACGCACACCTAGTCCACATGAACTTAGCCTTCACACCCCACCTAGCCCACAAAACTTAGCCCAAACATTAACTAAATAACATGCACCTAGCCAAGCCCACTCCCACCCACCAAGGCCCACACGCCCATCCCCCTAAAATACCCCCAAATTAAATAAATAAATATTAATTAAAACATTAACTAAATAAGATATTAATATAATTAATTAAATAATTTAATAAAACATTTACCAAACTTAAACTAAAATCATGCCTAATTTAAATAATTTGAATATATCATATGCTAAAATTAAAAAGAAGATATGCCTAATTAAAATCAATCCTAACCAATTAAAACCAATCAAATATTTGACTTCCTAATCTAATAAGACATCTACCAATTTAAAATAGTTGACTTCCTAATTTAAAATATTTTGTCCCCCCTCAATCTTGTGTATACCATTCTTAGGACTCCTAATTTGGAAACTAGATCTCTTCCTTGTGAGACAAGGGCAAACCCTAGCTCTCTTCTATATAAACATGCATTAACCTAGCCACACCTCTCTCAACTCTTCACAACACTCAGTCCCAGCTTCCCTCTCTCACGTAAACACCCCATTGGCTATTCACTCTCTGGAAAACTAGCCTTCTCCAGTAACACGTAAGCTACTAGCCTCAAACCCTCTTACGAATTGCACACACAGACCAAATAAACTCCCGATGCGAACGCCCTTAGTCACCATCCCCACGTTCACGCCCCTCACACCACCAAACAGCCCACTAGCAACATTAAATAAAACACACAAATCACCTTAACTGCCACCCAGATAGCCTTAAAACAGCTCCTTAAATGCAGCACAACCTCCCTGAAATAAAAGCCTTAAACAGCCGCATATTCGCCTAACACCACCAAAAATAACCACCAAAACAGAAGCCACATTCACGCCTACAAAGCAGCCCCTGCACCCCCCTAAAACACGCCTAAACAGCCCCTGAATCACCTTAAAACAGCAGCCCAAATCCTTAAAAAACAGTGAACAAAAACTGCACTTTTAATCCTAAAAAACAGTGAACAAAAACTGCACTTTTAATCCTTAAACAATCACAAAAAAACTGCACTTAAAACCTTTAAAAAAAACACGCATATCAGTCCACTAAAAAAAAAGAACAAGACCTGAAACAGTGAGCAGAAGACACGTCAAAAACAGCAACAAAACGAAGCCGAAATAGAAGAACAGGACCTGAAACAGTGAGCAGAAGACACGTCAAAAATAGCAGGAAAATGACGCCAAAACAGTGGGAAAAATAGTGGAACAGCGAGCCAAAACGCGAAGCTAGTGAACCGGAAAAGTAAGGAGCTTTCATCCCTTCCGATCTCCGCGAAACGCAAGTCCGAGGACAACTAAAAAGGTTAGACCTGAGGGTATTTTTCACACTTATTTCTATTTAATTTCTGGTCATTTACTTTGATTATATTTTCTGTATTTGTGGCATTTGTTGTGTATATGATGTTTGTTGTGGATTTTGGATGAATGGAAGTGTCGTCTCTGTGGTATATAGGATGGAAACCCAGACGTAAATTCCGTAGCCGAATCCGAATGGACGGTAGTGCGGTCTGTACTTGGGCCACAATTCCACGTACCACTTGAGCAAACGGCACTTATTGATTTTATGTTATCTTTTCATTTAATTATTTGCCGTTTAATTTTTCTGTCTTTTAATTTCCGCATATCATTTATTTATGTCATATGGAGATGATGCGCATGAGCTTAGTAAGTGCGATGAAAGGTCCCCTTAAAGGGGTTAAAATCCTTTACCACGATGCTTCGCCGCGCCGGATGATGTATGCTTGATTGGATGAGAGATGTATTCAGTCGGGTATACGATATCCGATATCTTTTATTTGTTTATTTCATTTTTTATGCATTATGTAATATGTGCGCATGGGCTTAACTAGGGTGGTTTTAAGGTCCTCCATTCGAGGGAAAACGCCATAAGGCTACCTTTGCCATGATGTTTTGCCGCGCTATTTATTACGCGATTTATCGCTGTTTTACAAAATCCTTTTTATGCATCTTTATTTATTGCACTTGATTATGTAATATGTGCGCATGGGCTTAACTAGGGTGGTTTTAAGGTCCTCCATTCGAGGGAAAACGCCATAAGGCTACCTTTGCCATGATGTTTTGCCGCGCTATTTATTACGCGATTTATCGCTGTTTTACAAAATCCTTTTTATGCATCTTTATTTATTGCATCTTATTATGTGATATGTGCGCATGGGCTTAACTAGGGTGGTTTTAAGGTCCTCCATTCGAGGGAAAACGCCATAAGGCTACCTTTGCCATGATGTTTTGCCGCGCTATTTATTACGCGATTTATCGCTGTTTTACAAAATCCTTTTTATGCATTTTTATGTATCTCACTTCATTATGTGATATGTGCGCATGGGCTTAACCAGGGTGGTTTTAAGGTCCTCCATTCGAGGAAAACGCCATAAGGCTACCTTTGCCACGGTGTTTTGCCGCGTTGTTTATTATGCGATTAATCGTTTTTTTTTTGCAAAATGTCATTTTAACCATGCATCTTATTCCTTTTTTTGTTGCGCAACGTTGGTCATGCTTTCTTTTCCATATCATTCATCTATATAACATCTCATTGCATAATCTTGTATCACATATAACATGCTTAATGGAAATTGGTAGTAATTATATGGATATAGACGCATGTTGCATTTCTCTCCTTCTTTGCATTCTCTTCTTCTCGGTATCCCTTTCTTTCACTCATGTTAGTTGCATTCTTGGGCATCATTATGGCATGTTCCTCTTTAATGTAAAATTGCATCTTTGATTGTTCATCTTTGGCATACTTTCTTTCTTCATCTTCTCAAGTTATGTGTTTGTATTGATTTTGTTTATCATGCGGTTATTTTGACCATATTTTATATGCTTCTTTACATAGTGCGCCTATAACATTATTTGTCGTCATTTGATTTCCTTTATATTACATGCAAATATTACCATGACTATTTGTGTTTATGTTTACATGAATGATTGAATTCTTGTGACGTTATGTGCTTGTTGTTGCAAAAGCCTACCTTTAAGCATGTGAACTCAGCAATAGGACTTGATTTCATGCATGTTAGATGTAAACTTTACTTTTAAGCATGTGAACTTAGGATTGTGGTGCACTTGGAAATATATGTCATAGGCTTGGTTGGATTATTGTACAAATCTTTACATTACGAGTGGCATAAGTAAGGGACCATTCCGAACCCAATGGTTTGAGGTCTTCCCTTGCGAGGGGTGAGTGCGGCCTTAAATCTTTGTCCCGGTTCACACCGGGTGGGTGGCTACTCCTTAGTCTCCGGTTAGTACCCCGAGCCTGGAACAGCATGCGTCGCCCCAGATCCTGTGTTCCCACAGTCTGGCGACTCCACTGGGGATAGAGAATCGGCCCCGAAATAATGCCTTGTAATGTATAGATTTATGCTTTAATTAACCGTGTCTACAAATGTGTGAAATGGGGGTTGTGATCAAAGGCATTTTGAGGCTAGGTAATGGTTGGTGTGTCTTCCTTCACTCACTACCTTTCTAGAAGGAAAAGCTGTGAAGGCACCTAAATAGCCATCTACTCGTAGCCTATTGTGATGGACTAATTTGGAGGACTCGTTGTTTATTCCTGACACCAAGCGATAAGAGCCTAAGAGGCTTGGGTATTTAAGTGAGCCTCGCTCCACCTTCCCTCTGGGGAATCTACAACGGGAAATCCATTTGACAGTCAGTCACACACCATAGCTCATTGGCACGTACCTTAGTGTATAAAAAAGGGTGTGCTCACTTGGTTGCTCGAACCCTTGATTGGGGAGACCTAGTTGTGGGCCATCCTTCGCCGATGAGAGCCTTTGTCCATACTCCCACGAACCCATGTGTAGACCGGGTTGTATAGCCTATAACAAATATTTCTTTGTGCTTTAGGACCATTATCATTTGGATGAATTGGACTCTTTGTCAAAAATGCGAACTTGCTGGGCCATTTAAACTGGGGCAGGTTCGTATCTTATGACAATTAGGCCCAAAGCTTCTGAAATGATGGTGGGCCACACGGTAGAAGCTATTATTTTATGTTTATAATATCTTCCTTGTATGCTTATGTTTGGGAACATTGCTATTTGAATCCATCTGGGTCTTTTGTCATGAGATATGGGCTTGTTGGGCCATTTAAACTGGGACAAGAACATATCTTATGACGATTGGGCCAAAAGGCTTCTAAATAACAATGGGCCATTTTATGATTGTGTTCGGAATATTATCATTTGGATTTAGTTGGGCTCTTTGCCATAAGACACACTAACGGGGCCATTTAAACTCACTCTTCATGACAGTTGTCCCAAAAGCTTCTAAAATGATAATAGGCCGATTTGTTTGAGAATTTTATTTGATTTAATATATGTTATATACTTCTTATGCACATCATGCATACATATACCTTGTTAACATCCTCTGTGTCTTAAAAAGACACCATAGATACCGTTTGGGTTAGGGAAGGAACCAGACTCACTAAAAGAACAGTTGGAAGCATGAGTGAATCAGATAATGAGGTGTCCCGAATGGATCAGTTAGAGAACGGTCTTGCAAAGATCACTGAACAGTTACAGGCATTGACTACTGCTGTGGCTGGTATAGCTGGGTCTCGTACTGGGGGAAGTTCAGAAAATGCAAAGGCAGGAAGTGCCTCCGGTCAGATCGGGGGATGATGTCCCCACTTTTGAGGATGATATGGCAGAATATGCAGCGGGCAGAATATTGGGGTCTCAGGCAGAAATACAGAAACTCAGGGATCAGGTTGAATCCGTTACCCGCAAGATGAGGTGGGGAAGAATGAAGATTTGCTAGATTATGAGACAATGACGTTTGAGGAGCAGTTGCCGGCGCAGTTTAAGATGCCGGATTTGGCTAAGTTCAATGGGAATGGGGATCCGAGGGTGCATCTCCGTCAGTATGTATCTGTTATGAGTTCAGTTGGCCTGTCTCAGCGCCAAGTACAAAAGATGTTCGGGATGTCGCTCGAAGGGGCACCCGTGGTATGGTACCATAGCCTTGACAAGCAGATTAAGGAGGACTGGAGGGAGCTAGCTGATGCTTTCTTAAAGCAATATGTCACGGACCTGGAAATTGATTTGTCACTCCGTGACTTGGAAAATATCAAGCAGAAGCCGGATGAGAGCTTCAAGGAGTATGTAGATCGCTGGAGAAGCCAGCTACTAGAAGCCAGACTGAAGATGCAGACTAGGCCCTCTGAGAAAGACCAAATCAAGATGATCATCAAGGGCACAAAGCCCTCTATTTACAGTAAGTTGAGGAGGATGACCTCAATGATTGTAGACTTCCGGCAGTTGAGGGAGACTGTCATGGACATTGAAGAGGAGGAAGCAGAAAACAGGAAGTTCTTTGGCCTAAATAAGGCCTGTTGGAGGTATGTCGTGGTACCAAGCCCGTTTCAGCGGAGGTGGGCTGCTGTCCGGAACACGAGGTTCTCTAACCTTGGGAGACCTTTGTCTAAGGTATTTGAGAAATTGAAGAGGCAGGGACTCCTAAAGCCTTTAGAAGCCAAACCTATCCCAAAACCCACCACCACCACATTTCAATCTCAACCTTTACTGTTATTTCCATCAGCAGAAGGGCCACGACACTGACAACTGTGCCCGACTGCGCCACGAGATCCAAGACCTCATTGACTCCAAAAAGATACCTGACCCCGAAACCGAACAACCAGACACAAACAGAAACCCCTTACCCAATTACCGAGCTGTACCCCCACCAATCTACATGATTAGTTCTGGCCTTCCAGAAGACTATGTCCTAAAAACCTTCCACCCTGAAGCCTTTTGCCTTGGAATTTGGGACAGCAGCAGTGAGGGTGAACCTGAGTTGGGGAAGAATTTCTGGCTTGACTTCTCTAGCAGTGATGAAGAAGAAGAAAAGGGAATGACACGCAGTGGGCGTTTTTATAATGATGTGGCGATAAGGGCAAAGAAACCTTGACTGATGGGAGAGAAATGCTTGAGAATTCAGAGAATATTGAAGGAGATGTAGTGCTGAGACAATTGAGGAAGACAAGGGCTCAAGTCAGCATATGGGAGTTATTGTGTGCATCTAAAGAGCACAGACGGGCCATGGTTGAGGCCTTGAGTAAAATTGTTGTGCCGGAGGATGCCAACCCTACAATGTTTGTTGGGGCTGTTCAGAGAAAGAGGCATTACAGATTTCATTTTCCGAGGATGAACTTCCAGCAGAGGGGAGGAATCACAACAGGCCATTGTTCATCAGGGCTGAAGTAAGAGGCAAAAGGACTTCATGTGTAATGGTAGATGACGGTTCATCTATCAATGTATGCCCTTTGAAAATTCTGACAAGGTTGGGTTTGAAGGCTACAGATTTGGACCCTTCCAACATGACCATCAAAGCTTATGATGATAGTAAGCGCGGTGTTGAGGGTACCTTTGTGGCAATGGTCAAGGTAGGGCCGATTGAAGATGAGGTTGAGTTTACTGTGCTTGATATTCCAGCTACATTTGCTTTATTGTTGGGGAGGCCATGGTTTCACAAGCTTGGGGGCGTGCCCTCCACTTTGCACCAGATGATTAAGTTCCCATTCGGGGGAGAGATTGTCACCATCAAAGCTGAAATAGACAATGCAGTCGCCGCCTTGGAAATACTGCCTTTCACAAGGTTCCAAGTATCAGCAACTTTTGAGGAGTGGGTGGATCCCAAGGTAGCCCGGATCATGGGGAAGTTGAAGTATGAGCCAGGTGAGGGCTCGAAACTGCCAGATTTCAGAGGCCAGACAACCAGAAGAGGTTTGGGGTACAAGTCTGATGATGAGAAGCCAAAGATCAAGAAGAAGGGCATGAAACTGATGGAGTACTTTGTGAAGGCTTCGAGGTACCAAGGTGAGCCTGAACCAGTAGAGGTGAATGGGGTAGTGGTGCCCGGATTTGAGATCTTCCAGGACCTGTTGGGAGAGAAGCTGTTGGTTGAAGAGAAGAAGCAAGAGGGTGAGAAATGGGAGGAGGAACTCATGAAGCTGGAGACATTGACCCTCAATGAGAAGAATGAACCTGAGAAAGACATTGTTGTAGAGGAGGAAATATCCGTAGATGATGAGGATGTTTACCTCCCAGATTTATTTGAGTGTACTCCTTCTTTTGCTAACAATAAAGACAGTATTTCTGCTTACTTGGCTGAGTCTTCTCTTTTCCCATTACATGATCTAAGCATATTTGATATCAACTCCACCAAGACAAATGCCTTTAACCTTGGGACACCTGAGGATCCTAAGGAAATTTTGATTGCAAGTGAGGTTACTTCTGAGGAAATGGAGAAAATAGAAGAAGTATTGATCAGGTATGCTAAAGTTTTTGCTTGGTCCTATGAAGACATGCCCGGGGTAGATAGAAGCATTGCTCAACATTCTATTCCGACTTATCCGAACATGAGGCCGGTGAAACAGAAACTTCGACGAATGAGACCAGAATGGGCTGAGAAAGTTAGAGAAGAAGTCAAGAAACAAATTGATGTGGGTTTCCTGGAAGTGGTAAAATATCCTGAATGGTTAGCGAACATTGTGCCGGTACCGAAGAAAGATGGAAAGGTCAGAATGTGTGGACTACAGAGACCTCAATAAGGCTTGTCCGAAAGACGACTTTCCTCTACCGCATATAGATGTATTGGTTGATAGTGCAGCTTTGTCGGCCATGTATTCATTTGTAGACGGGTTTTCTGGGTACAATCAAGTTCTCATGGCAGAGGAAGATAAGCACAAGACTGCCTTTGTCACCGAGTGGGGTACTTATTGTTACAAAGTGATGCCGTTTGGGCTCAAGAATGCAGGAGCTACTTATCAGAGAATGGCTACTACCTTGTTCCATGACTTGATGCACAAAGAGATCGAAGTATATGTGGATGACATGATGGTGAAATCCGAGACAAGGGACGGGCATATTGAGGCACTTGAGAAGTTCCTTCAGAGGGTTGACAAGTACAATTTGAGATTGAACCCCAAGAAATGTGTGTTTGGGGTAACGTCAGGGAAACTGCTGGGACATACAGTTGGAATGGGAGGAATAGAAGTAGACTCTGAGAAGATCAAAGCGATCACCGAGATGCCAGCACCGAAGAAGAGAAAGAGAGGTCAGGGCGTTCCTTGGGAAGATTCAGTATATCAGTCGGTTCATTGCCAAGTTGACTTCAGTGTGTGAGCCTATCTTTAAGCTGTTGAGAAAAGACCAGCCAGTAAAATGGAATGAACAGTGTCAGACAGCCTTCGACAGAATCAGAGAGTACTTGGTAAAGCCACCTGTATTGAAACCTCCGAGACCGGGCAGACCTTTGATATTGTATTTGGCTATAGAATCAGAAGCACTGGGGGCGATGATGGTACAGGCAGATGAGACAGGGGTAGAACATGCCGTTTACTATCTGAGTAAGAAGATGCTCCCGTATGAGGCTCGATATCAGGAGGTTGAGAAGATCTGTCTTGCAGTGGTATGGGCTTCCAGAAAGTTGCGACATTACTTCCAGTCATACAAGATCCAGGTAGTGGCAAAGGAGAATCCTCTGAAATATCTTCATTCGGTGCCTTCGCTAGTGGGAAAGTTGGGCAGATGGTTGGTATTGCTGACAGAGTTTGACATTGAATATCTCACCTCCAAAGTGATCAAAGGGCGAGCAGTAGCAGAGTTTCTGGCAATGCAACCTGTTGAGGGGGATCAGTATAAGTTTGAGTTCCCAGATGAAGAAATCAGTGCTATAGCAGTTCAGGGATGGAAAATGTATTTCGACGGAGCAGTTAATTACAAAGGAGCCGGAATTGGAATTGTGATAGTGACCCCCGAGGGAGAAACTTTGCCCATGGCCAAGAGGTTAACATTCAGAGTAACAAACAACATGGCCGAATATGAAGCCTGTGCTTTTGGGTTGACTGCATTGATAGCCTTGAAAGCCGAAAGTGTTGAGGTCTACGGAGATTCGATGCTGGTAATCCGTCAGTTGCAAGGAGAATGGGAATTGAAAGAGGAACGATTGAAGCCCTATCTTTTCCACCTCAGAGAGTTGGCCCAGGACATCCCCAATTGTAAGTTTCAGCACTTGCCGCGAGAAGAGAATCAGATGGCAGATGCACTGGCCACACTTGCAGCTACTTGGGAAAATCCAGAGAAGTTAGTGATGAGACCATTGGTATTGACTACAGCAAACAAGCCGATATATGAGACAGAGAAAGTTCTGGAAGTGGAAATTGACGACGGTAAGCCTTGGTACCATGACATTCAGAGGTATCTAGAGCACGGGGAATTCCCAAAAGGGGCAGGCAGAAAAGACAGATTGGCCATTCAGAAATTGGCCTCTCAGTATGTGATCTTGAAAGGAGAGCTGTACAAAAGGCAAGCAAACGGCATTCAGTTGAAATGTTTGAGAAAAGAAGAAGCTCAGAAAGTGATGGAAGAGGTACATGCCGGGGTATGTGGTCCGCACATGAATGGGTTGAACTTGTCCCGCAAGATAGTGAGACATGGGTTTTATTGGTCGACTATGGAGACAGACTGCGCAAGGATGGTAAAGCACTGTCACGACTGTCAGATACATGGCAATCTGAGTCATCTGCCACATACAGAGTTGCACGGGCTGTCAGAGCCATGGCCGTTCTCAGCATGGGGGATTGACATGATCGGGGAAATTCGACCGAATGCATCTAATGGGCATCGCTTCATAGTAGTAGCAGTGGATTACTTCTCAAAATGGGTAGAAGCTGAGTCGTTCCGGAACGTTACAGCAAAACAGATGGCCAAATTCATAGCACGGAACCTCATTTGTCGGTATGGTATGCCGCACCACGTGGTCACGGACAATGGGGTACAGTTTCAAGGAGAGACAAAGGCAATGCTACAAAGGTACGGGATAGGCCATCATAAGTCATCACCTTACAGGCCACAAGCGAATGGGGCAGTTGAGGCAGCCAACAAGACTGTAAAGACAATTCTGGCTAAGATGACAGAGAACTGCAGGGATTGGGCTGAGAGACTACCGTATGCCTTGTGGGGGTACAGAACGTCAGTCAGAACAGCAACGGGTGCAACACCTTACTCTTTAGTGTACGGGATGGAAGCGGTACTACCGGTGGAAATGGAAATACAGTCTATGAGGGTATTAGCAGAGACAGAGTTACCTGAGTCAGAATGGGCCGCACAGAGATTTGATCAGTTAGCACTTTTGGACGAGAAAAGGATAAGAGCCTTACATCACATGCAGTTATATCAGAAGAGACTGGCCCGGGCCTTCAACAAGAAAGTACGTCCCACAAAGATCAGAATGGGTGATTTGGTACTTAAGCAGTCGAGGCCGTCGACGACAGATCCGAGAGGGAAATTCAGGCCGAACTGGGAAGGACCTTACATCGTTCAGAAAGTCATGGGAAATGGAGCAGTGAAGTTGTCAGACCTCGAGGGAAATGAATTCACAGAACCAATCAATGTTGACAGGTTGAAGTTGTACTTTGCTTGAGAAGACTTGGTCGCCAGTGGAAGACCTAACCAACGGAATAAGAAAACTCCTGCATACATGCATACACGTAACCTATATTGCATATTTTTGTGTTTGTTCTGTTTTGTGTAAACATGTGTTGAAGACGGAAAAGAGCGAGCAGTAAGCCAATCAGAGATAGTAAAAGCACAGTATTTGATCTGGGGCAGTATTCTGAAGATTGAGGTCCCAATGAAGTTAAGTTCCGGGTATGGGTCTCGGAGGGCGAAGTCCACATCACATCATATCAGCTTGGGGGCGAGGCCCATATCGGCTGAGGAGAGAGGCTCCACATTGTACCAGCTTTGGGGCGAGGCCCATATCGGCTGAGGAGCGAGGCTCCACATCACATTATATCAGCTTGGGGGCGAAGCCCATATCGGCTGAGGAGCGAGGCTCCACATTGTACCAGCTTGGGGGCGAGGCCCATATCGGCTGAGGAGCGAGGCTCCACGTCACATTATATCAGCTTGGGGGCGAAGCCCATATCGGCTGGGGAGCGAGGCTCCACATCACCTCATGTCAGCTTGGGGGCGAAGCCCATATCGGTTGAGGAGCGAAGCTTCACATCATATCATTTTGCGGGCGAGGCCCACATCATCAGCAGTATCGAGATGCGTCTCAGGATCGAGGTCCACTGCAGTATCAGCTCACATGAGGTGATGTATTTTTGCATGTGAAACCCGATGAGGAGTCTTATTTGGAGACAACTACCTTTTAAGTTACGGAAACCGCGGGAAACGGACATCGGAAGGGAAGAGTGAAGAATTGACTCATTGACGGATTAAGTTCACTAGTTTGGCTTCAAGTAACTCGCTTGTTTTCTGTTTTAAAATTTTTGCCCGGCCCTAGACACCTAAACCCGGCCCACGCACACCTAGTCCACATGAATTTAGCCTTCACACCCCACCTAGCCCACACAAACTTAGCCCAAACACTTAACTAAATTAACATGCACCTAGCCAAGCCCACTCCCACCCACCAAGGCCCACACGCCCATCACCCTTAAAATACCCCCAAATTAAAAAATAAATATTAATTAAAACATTAACTAAATAATATATTAATATAATTAATTAAATAATTAAATAAAACATTTACCAAACTTAAACTAAAATTATGCCTAATTTAAATAATTTGAATATATCATATGCTAAAATTAAAAAGAAGATATGCCTAATTAAAATCAATCATAACCAATTAAAACCAATCAAATATTTGACTTCCAATCTAATAAGACATCTACCAATTTAAAATAGTTGACTTCCTAATTTATAATATTTTGTCCCCCCTCAATCTTGTGTATACCATTCTTAGGACTCCTAATTTGGAAACTAGATCTCTTCCTTGTGAGACAAGGGCAAACCCTAACTCTCTTCTATATAAACATGCATTAACCTAGCCTTCACCTCTCTCAACTGCTTCACACCACTCACGTCCCAGTTTCCCCTCTCTCACGTAAACACCCCATTGCTCTTCACTCTCTCGGCAAACTAGCCTTCTCACAGTAACCGTAAGCTACTAGCCTTCAAACCCTCTCACGAATTGCACACACAGACCAATAACTCCCGCTGCCTACGCCCTAGTCACCAGTCCCCACGTTCACGCCCCTCACACACAAAACAGCCCACTAGCCACATTAAATAAAACACACAAATCAACCTTAAATGCCACCCAGATAAGCCTTAAAACAGCTCCTTAAACTGCCGCAAAACCTCCCTGAAATAAGCCTTAAACTGCCACATATTCGCCTATACACCACCAAAAATAACCACCAAAACATAAGCCACATTCACGCCTACACAGCAGCCCCTGCACCCCCCTAAAACACGCCTTAAGTGCCCCTAAATCACCTTAAAACAGCAGCCCAAATCCTTAAAAAATAGTGAACAAAAACTGCACTTTTAATCCTTAAAAAACAGTGAACAAAAACTGCACTTTTAATCCTTAAACAGTCACAAAAAAACTGCACTTAAAACCTTTAAAAAAAACACGCATAGCAGTCCACTAAAACAGAAGAACAAGACCTGAAACAGTGAGCAGAAGACACGTCAAAAATAGCAGCAAAATGAAGTCGAAACAGAAGAACAGGACCTGAAACAGTGAGCAGAAGACACGTCAAAAACAGCAGCAAAACGACGCCAAAATAGTGGGAAAATAGTGGAACAGCGAGCCAAAACGCGAAGCTAGTGAACCGGAAAAGTAAGGAGCTTTCATCCCTTCCGATCTCCGCGAAACGCAAGTCCGAGGGCAACTAAAAAGGTTAAACCTGAGGGTATTTTCACACTTATTTCTATTTAATTTCTGGTCATTTACTTTGATTATATTTTCTGTATTTGTGGCATTTGTTGTGTATATGATGTTTGTTGTGGATTTTGGATGAATGGAAGTGTCGTCTCTTGTGGTATATAGGATGGAAACCCAGACGTAAATTCCGTAGCCGAATCCGAATGGACGGTAGTGCGGTCTGTACTTGGGCCACAATCCACGTACCACTTGAGCAAACGGCACTTATTGATTTTATGTTATCTTGTTCATTTAATTATTTGCCGTTAATTTTTCTGTCTTTTAATTTCCGCATATCATTTATTTATGTCATATGGAGATGAAGCGCATGAGCTTAGTAAATGCGATGAAAGGTCCCCTTAAAGGGGTTAAAATCCGTTACCACGATGCTTCGCCGCGCCGGATGATGTATGCTTGATTGGATGAGAGATGTATTCAGTCGGGTATACGATATCCGATATCTTTTTATTTATTTATTTCATTTTTTATGCATTATGTAATATGTGCGCATGGGCTTAACTAGGGTGGTTTTAAGGTCCTCCATTCGAGGGAAAACGCCATAAGGCTACCTTTGCCATGATGTTTTGCCGCGCTATTTATTACGCGATTTATCGCTGTTTTACAAAATCCTTTTTATACATCTTTATTTATTGCACTTGATTATGTAATATGTGCGCATGGGCTTAACTAGGGTGGTTTTAAGGTCCTCCATTCGAGGGAAAACGCCATAAGGCTACCTTTGCCATGATGTTTTGTCGCGCTATTTATTACGCGATTTATCGCTGTTTTACAAAATCCTTTTTTATGCATCTTTATTTATTGCATACTTTCTTTCTTCATCTTCTCAAGTTATGTGTTTATCTGATTTTGTTTATCATGCGGTTATTTTGACCATATTTTATATGCTTCTTTACATAGTGCGCCTATAACATTATTTGTCGTCATTTTGATTCCTTTATATTACATGCAAATATTACCATGACTATTTGTGTTTATGTTTACATGAATGATTGAATTCTTGTGAAGTTATGTGCTTGTTGTTGCAAAAGCCTACCTTTAAGCATGTGAACTCAGCAATAGGACTTGATTTCATGCATGTTAGATGTAAACTTTACTTTTAAGCATGTGAACTTAGGATTGTGGTGCACTTGGATATGTCATAGGCTTGGTTGGATTATTGTACAAATCTTTACATACGAGTGGCATAAGTAATGGACAATTCCGAACCAATGGTTTAAGGTCTTCCCTTGCGAGGGGTGAGTGCGGCCTTAAATCTTTGTCCCGGTTCACACCGGGTGGCGACTCCATTATTCTCCGGTTTAGTCCCTCGTGGCTACTCCGTACTCCAACTAGGCCCCCGAGCCTGGAACAGCATGCGTCGCCCCAGATCCTGTGTTCCCACACTACCGTGATGGACTAATTTGGAGGACTCGTTGTTTATTCCTGTCACCAAGCGATAAGAGCCTAAGAGGCTTGGGTTTTTAAGAGAGTTCGCTCCGCCCTCCCTCTGGGGAATCTACAACGGGAAATCCAATTGACAGTTAGTCACACCATAACTCGTTGGCACGTACCTTAAGGTATAAAAAAGGTGCGCTCACTTGGTCGTTCGAACCCTGGAGTGGGGAGTCCTAGTTCTGGGCAATCCTTCGCATGTTGGAGTTTCTACGGTCCCGAGGATCAATTCAAGCATAAAACATAAGTTTGAATACAAACAAAGAAGTTGCGGAATACTTAGATTGAGCGGTTGAGCGATGCGACGAAGAAAAAAAAAATTTGCCCTCCTTGGAAGCTCACGGCAGTCGACTTTTATCCTCCTCCAAATTCGGCCATGGATGTCCTTAAAGCTCCAAGCTTTGTATGTTGTGATTCCATGCCCACGGGTGGGTTTCCCTTTCACCTACGGACGACTCTGGATGTGTGCTAGCCCCTTGATTTTGCAACAAAATCACTCTTTGCTTCCTCCTAGCTCACGGTTTTGAGCTGAAACAGAAGAGCAAGAACAGCCCACTTTGGGCGTGAATGAGGAAGAAGAGAGAATGAGAGAGAGATGGAAAAATGTGTATTAGATTAATTGTTTTCCAAAATCAATTAAACATATACCATATTCCACTTTTAAAAAGTCAACAAGTACAAGCTTTAAAGCTTTTCCATCTACCTTCATCAACTCACATCAATCAATGAATAGTGACCGGTCTCAATCACTCAAAATGAAAGACATCTATCACTTGATTGATGAATGATGTGACGCTAGATGCGACTAGCGATTTGACAATTGATGTGATTTGCGTGCGGCACTCGAATTCGAAATGCGAATGCGCTCGCAAATAATCCCGGGCTCGGGTTCGCTAATTCCAAATTAACGAATTAGCGAAATCAATATTCACGTCGCTAACGAATTAATTCTAAATTAACTCGTTCGCCCGAATTAAAATCCAATTTCAATTCCGCGTTGAAATCCAATTTCGTATAATATATCGAATATATTATTTTATCGATTAATTCCAAATTAATCGTTCTCTCTCTTTAAATGATATTTTATCCTAGATAAAATATCTCTGTAATTAATCCCAGATTAATTTTCTCTCTCATCTAATTAATCCCAGATTAATAAAGTGCGAGTCATATGTCATCGGTGAATCTTCATGAAGCGGCCCATGAGATTCCCGGATATGTTGGCAGTAAATATGGTCCTCGGACTATCCGAACACGTAAGTACCTAGTACTACGTTTGTACCGATTTACAAGACAATGTTGGCTTCTAGCAAAGTGCTATGCCTACCCAATTCTCCAGAAATATCCTTATAGGAATAAAGATCTATATTAGGCGTAGTATACGTAGTATTGCGTATTTCGATCCAGTATCGGATGATCACATGCAAGGCATGGGGCTGGTATAGTGTATGCCCCGTACGAAGCACATATCGGATCTCTGGTAACTAGTCTCTATATCGGATAAACATGACCTTGTCATTTTATCCCGATGACTGCAGTACATAAGAAAACAAGTACCGTATCCTACGTGACCATCATCTCCATTATGACTGGAGTGATACTTCCGTCTTGACATCACACCCAACACACTACGATTCTCAATATACCCAGCATAGGCGTACACAGAACCTGTTAAAGCCCTGGACGACCAAAACCAAAATATATTGATTGTCGCAAGTATTAGCGGTGCAAGTCTCAGGTTAAGACCAAATACATCTACCTTGATTTTGGACTTCCATAGACACATAGTCATACTACCAATGGAATTCTGAGGGGGTCTATCCAGAGCGAAGCTGTTTCCCATACCATCGGTAAAACACAACCTCCTATTACATGAGAACTATGTCGTTATGCCCTCATAACGCGCACAAGTGTAATACTAGTCTTTTACGCATTATCGATGTCCAATCTCGATAATACTCTGACTAGGGATATTTAATGATTTATCCTTCATGGACTGATACTGTCTCATATCATCTCAATCCAAGAACAAATCATATTGACCTCCTATCATTTATACATCTTGGTGATCTAATCACAAATGATAAGAGAGCAATCTCATTTGTCACATAGTTAATTTATACAACAACACCATGATATGTACAAATAGTGACGCTATTGTTATAATTGTCCAACAATCTCCCACTTGGCCTATAGCCAGTCACTCGAGTGTCCTACACCCAAACTATGTACACTTGGCTCAAATTGTTGAGGAAATGCTTTCGTCAGCGGATTTGTATGATTATCGTCTGATGCGATTTATTCGATCATCACATCGCCACGATGTATGATCTGAACTAATCAGATGAATAATCGAAGTATGTATCTGGATCGTTGATGAGACCGTTAATTCTTTAGCTTGCGTTGTAGCCTAGCTCAGCTGCTAACAGAACTATATCTAATCTAATTAGATTTATTATCGACCCAAATGGCTTCTATTGTTGCCTCAGCTGCAGCAATAACCCACATTTGTTGTTTATTCGGTAATAGTATCTTGCTTGGAAGATTTCCAGCTCATTGTATCGTTATTCAAACTGTATAGTACCGTTTGCGACTTATAGTCATTTTATCAGTTAGGAAACTTGCAGTAGTTATCCAAGTCACTTCAAGTTTTCTATCTCCATAGTAAAAGACAGCATCCTTAGTTCTCTAAGAAACTAACGGATGTTCTTAATTTTAATCCAGTGACTATCACTTAGATTGGCCTGATTGTGAATTCATATGCTCAAAGCGTATGAGACACCAGGTCACGTACATTTTTCAATGTACGAGTTTTAACAACTTAATCTATCCCAATAGATCTTTATTCCTAGAATAAAGGTTATTTCTCCCAAGAATTCTACGGAGAATTTTCTGAAAGCCAAGCTTTCGCCGATTGTTTTATGGGAATATAATTTCCAAGAAATGATGTATTATCATTATTTTATAGGACAGCCACTGTCAGTGCGCTCCCACTAACCTCCTTATATACATAAGAATCATTTCGTTTTGAATTAAATCATAAACAATTATGATCACATCAAAACGATAATTCCAAGAACCTATGCTTGCTTCTATCCAAACATGGATTGAATAACCTGCAAACCTTGTTTGCTAGTTTGTTACGACAAAACCGACAGGATGTTGTAAACATCCTCCAAAAGGTTTCCGTTTAAGGAAAGCGATTTTCCCGTTCAGTTGTCATATTTCATAAATGAAGCATGAAACTTAAGCAAGCATTATCCAAATGCATTTACCGTGGCAACAGGTAAAAGGTTGAATCGTAATCAACATAATGTTGATAACGATACCTTTCCGCTAAAAGCCTAGCTTTATATGTTGGTATGTTGCCTTCCATGTATGTCTTCCTTGAAGACTTATATAGTACCAATAGGCACAATGCCTTGTGGTACAGCAACTAGTATCTAAACATAGTTGATATACATGGAATCCATTTCAGACATCATATCACTTTGCCATAATAGGGATTCGATACCTTGTATCACTTCCTCATACGTAGTCAGTTGGTATACCTCAAAAGATTGACATCTTTATGAGGTGAGATCAGAAACCCATACCCCAGGTTATTTTCTGACTCTCTCTGACTTACGTGGTTCTTGTGTATTCGAAGATTACTGGTATAGTTTCATCCTTGATGAACTATTTATGTTCCATTAAGGAATCGGTGCCTGGAATAGTATTACTCTTATTTTCATCGAGTTTTACTCTCCTCCCACTTACCACTGCATATAGGTATTCCTCTTAGGAAAACCGCATGGTGAGCAACAATTACATTGTTCTCTAGTGAGATGTATAAGTATTATACTTTGGTTTCCCTAGGACAACCTACAATTGGCACTTATCCAATTTGGGTTTTAGTTTGGTATCATCCAAATATATGCCCAGCATACCCAAATTTTCAGGAATGAGAAACCCGGTTTCTTTCCCGTTCATATCTAATATGAAGTCTGTCAAACAGATTTTATGGAACTTTATTCAAAATAAGTTCTGCACTGTTTATACGTATCCGTTGAAGGAAATGGTAGCTCAGAGCGACTCATGATTAACCTTATCATGTCTAACAAAATTCGGTTACTCGGTTCGGACACACCGTCAAAATGACGTGTTCCATGAGGAGTCCTCTTTGAAAGAATACTATACTCTTTCAAGTATATTAGAAACTTATTGCTTAAGTATTTTCCATTACGGTCTTACCGTGATGGTTTAATACTTTAGCCGATCTGTTTGTCTATTTCGTGTCGAAACAATAAAAGTTTCCGATTTGTGTTTCAAAAGAAACACATAACCATAACGCGATGCCACATCCGTAAAGGTCACGAAATATTCATATCCACCTCTAGCCTAGCTAGATATGGGCCCACTTGCTTCACTATGAACTAGGGCTAACAGATCAGAGGCATTAGCACTTTTACTAAGTAAATGTGTTATAGGCACTTTGCCTAATAAACTAGATTTGTAGACTTTTTTTGAATAGAATCAAACCAGTCCTAGTACCCACTCTTCTTCAAAAGTGTGGATATACGATTCTTGTTTAATTGTATCCCAGACAACAATGCCACAATTAGGCTCTTCTGATCAAATCAGTTTGAGCTATATGTTTGTCATATTATATATTTTTGAGATTTATTTTTATTCAAAAATATAAATATTGTTATTCACATCTAATGTGTTTATCTCAATATCATCATTATAAAATAAAACACTTTAGTGTTCTAGAATATAAAGGTATATCTGCAACGGATTATACTCTGATATAGAGATAATGTATCTAGTCAAACTAGTTACATTTAACAGTTTCCTAATTTAAGTACACAACCGAGGGTAGTTCCTAAACTTAGGTGTCTACGATTAAAACAGCGACTTTCGTCTCGTTTCCTATTCCAGATTAAATTAGGGGTGAACACAATTTCGGGTCAAACCGCGAACCGCATCGAACCGCACCGCACCGAACCGAACCGCGCGGTTTGAAAAAATATTAAAAATGATTTTGAACCGCACCGAATCAACCGCAAATTTCGGGTCGGTGTGCGTTTTGACCCATGTCAAACCGCGAACCGCCCAAACCGCATATTTTGACTCGAACCGCGACCCGAACCGCCTAAACCGCCGACCCGCGTACAAATTAAATATTATTTTATATTTTTTCTTATTCTTTAACTATGAAAATTAAGATATTTAATGATCATATAACAATATGTAATGAATAAATGAAAATTATGTAATTTTTTCTTCAATTATAATGTGAAAACAAATAAAATTTTCTTAAAAAATTTATAATTCAAACCGCCGACCCGAACCGCCCAAATCGCTAAACCGCCAACCCGAACCGTCGCGGTTTTCCTTATCAAATTTGCGGTTTTGTTTTCTAATTTCCCAAACCGCCAACCCGCGCGGTTTGAAGTAAAAAACGAAAAAACCGCCCCGAACCGCACCGCGAACACCCCTAGATTAAATCTCATTAGAAGTCAGTATCCTGCTCATAACAGATTCTGAACATCAGTATATATTTTATGTATCACAATAGTATTTAAAATCCAATTTTGATACTAGTAGTGAACATATTTATAACAAACATATTTGAAGTTAGAGCCTTGAACCGTCTTCAATTCCTTCATGTCTGCTTTGTCCAAACGGCAGTAACGCTTCCGCGATCCCGTTTACCACAATAAAGGCAGACATTTTAGGATATGTCTTTTGTCTTCCCAGAATATTATAATGACTTTGCCTTTGCCCACTTTCACACCCCAGAAGCCTTTGGCCAAGCCTTTGTTGTACAATTATGACCCATAGCGTCACTATTTGTACAGATCATGGTGTTGTTGTACAAATTAACTATGTGACAAAGGAGATTGCACTCTTATCATTTGTGGTTAGATCACCTAGATGTATAAATGATGAGAGGTCCCTATGATTTGTTCCTGGATTGAGAATGATATGAGACAGTATCAATCCACGATGGATAAATCATTAAATATCCCTAGTCAGAGTATTATCGAGATTGGACATCGATTAATACGTAAAAGACTAGTATTACACTTGTGCACGTTGTGAGGGCATAATGGCATAGTTCTCATATATTTGGGTATAGGATACTCATGCAAGTGTAATAGGAGGTTGTGTTTTACCGATGGTACGGGAAACAGCTTCGCTCTGGATAGACCCCACAGAATTCTATTGGTAGTATGACTATGTGTTTATGGAAGTCCGAAATCAGGGTAGGTGTATTTGGTCTTAACCTGAGACTTGTACCGCTAATACTTACGACAATCAATATACTTTGGTTGCGGTCGTGCAGGGCTTTAACAGGTTCTGTGTACGCCTATGCTGGGTATATTGAGAATCGTAGTGTGTTGGGTGTGATGTCAAGATGGAAGTATCACTTCAGTCATATGGAGATGATGGTCACATAGGATACAGTACTAGTACTCTAAAGTACTGCAGTCATTGGGATAAAATGACTGTTGGAAATCTAATA
>SKCR01017596.1:0-82713 GCA_019454045.1 Zanthoxylum bungeanum | reverse complement strand
AGCTCCCTCGAGCGACATTCCAAACATCTTCTGCACTTGGCGCTGAGATAGACCAACTGAACTCATGACTGCAACGTACTGGCGGAGATGCACCCTCGGATCCCCGTTCCCATTGAACTTAGCCAAATCCGGCATCTTAAACTGCGCCGGCAACTGCTCCTCAAACGTCATTGTCCCATATTCTAGCAAATCTTCATTCTTACCCCTCATCTTACGGGTGACTGATTCAACCTGATCCCTGAGTTTCTGTATCTCTGCCTGAGACCCTGATATTCTGCTGCCCGCTGCATATTCTGCCATATCATCCTCAAATGGGGACATCATCCCCCAATCTGACCGGAGGCACTTCCTGCCTTGCATTTTCTGAACTTCCCCCAGTACGGACCCAGCTATACCAGCCACAGCAGTAGTCAATGCCTGTAACTGTTCAGTGATCTTTGCAAGACTGTTCTCTAACTGATCTATTCGGGACACTTCGTTATCTGATTCACTCATGGTTCCAACTGTTCTCTTAGTGAGTCTGGTTCCTTCTCTAACCCAAATGGTATCTATCATGTCTTTTGGAGACATAGATGGTGTTAACATGATATATGGATGCATGAGGTGCATGAGATGCATGTAACATATAACGTACTAAATAAAATAAAATTCTCAAACAAATCGGCCTATTATCATTTTAGAAGCTTTTGGGACAACTGTCATAAGAGTGAACCCGTCCCAGTTTAAATGGCCCAACGAGTTCATGTCTTATGGCAAATAGCCCAACTAAATCCAAATGATAATATTCCGAACACAAGCACAAGGTGGCCCACCAACACTTAGACGCCTTTGGCCCAATAGTCATGGAATACATCCTTGTCCCAGTTTAAATGGCCCAACAAGTCCATATCCCATGACAAATGGTCCAAATGGATCCAAACGATAATGTTCCCAAACACAAGCATAGGAGGGAGATAATACAAACATAACATAATAATTTTCACATAATGGCCCATCAACATTTCAGAAGCCTTGGGCCTAATAGTCATACAATACGAACTTGCCCCAGTTTAAATGGCCCAGCAAGCCCGCATTTCTGATAATAGTCCAACTGCATCCAAATGAGGATGGTCCATAAGCACATTCTCAAGGAAATAATTGTTACTTTAACCATACAAACCGGTCTATGGGTGGATTTGCAAGAGTATGGACAAAGGCTCTCACCGGCGAAGGATAGCCCACAACTAGGTCTCCCCACTCAAGGGTTCAGGCGACCAAGTGAGCGTATCCCTTTTTATACACTAAGGTACGTGCCAATGAGCTATGGTGTGTGACGGACTGTCAAATGGATTTCCCGTTGTAGATTCCCCAGAGGGAAGGTGGAGCGAGGCTCACTTAAATACCCAAGCCTCTTAGGCTCTTATCACTTGGTGTCAGGAATAAACAACGAGTCCTCCAAATTAGTCCATCACAAAAGCTACGAGTAGATGGTCATGTAGGTATCCTCACAGCTTTTCCTTCTAGAAAGGTAGTGAGTGAAGGAAGACACCAAACCATTACCTAGCCTCAAAGTGCCCTTGATTAAACCCTCACATATCCACTATAGACATGGCCAATTAAAACATAAATCCACTGATTACAAGACAATATTTCGGGGCCAATTCTCATATCCCCAGTGGAGTCGCCAGACTGTAGGACAACAGAACCTGGACGACGCCGTTCCTAGGCTCGAGGCACTAGTTGGGAAATACTAAATAATATGGAGTCGCCACCCGGTGTGAACCGAGACAAAGATTTAAGGCCGCACTCACCCCTCGCAAGGGAAGACCTCAAACCGTTGGGTTCGGAATGGTCCCTTACTTAAGCCACTTGTAATGAAAGGATTTATGTAATAATTTAATCAAGGCTTAAGTAACACTTATTTCCAAGAGTATCATGCTTCTAAATTCTCATATGCAAAATAAAACTTATGCACACATTTCACATATATCTCATATCTAAAATCGCATGCTTAACACATATCAAAATAGCAACGAACATACAACTTTATTTGCATATTACATTCAAGAAAACGCAAGCACACATATTAACCATACAAGCAACATATGGGCACTTTTCCAAGTGGTACGTGGAATTGTATCCCAAGTACGACCGCACTACCGTCCATTCGGAATCGGCTACGGAATTTACGTCTGAGTTTCCATCCGATATACCGCAAGAAATAATACTCAAATGTTATCACGACACACAAGCATATGAATTGTAATTCATTAACATAGTTGTATTCATACATGGGGATAGCTACTAGGAAAACTATGCATGAAATCTAATGAAGATGACTCGATTCAGTGGGTGCGCGTTCGTGTAGCGTTTGTAAACGCGTTCGAACGGTAAACAGAAGGTTCGCGTTCGTGTAGCGTCCGAGAACGCGTTCGAACGGAACCAGACCTGATGCATTATGAAACTAAGACGGTGGGTGCGCGTTCGTGTAGCGTTCGTAAACGCGTTCGAACGGTAAAAAAGGTTCACGTTCGCGTGTGTAGCGTCCGAGAACGCGTTCGAACGGAACCAGACCTGATGCATTATGAAACTAAGAAAGTGCGTGGGCGTTCGTATAGCGTTCGTAAACGCGTTCGAACGGAAATGAAACAGAATGTTCTCGTTCGTATGGCGTTTGTTAACGCGTTCGAACGGAAATGAAACAGAATGCTCACGTTCGTATGGCGTTTGTTAACGCGTTCGAACATAAGCGAGACCTGATGCATGACAAGGCAAAATACATGCGCGTTCGAGTTGCGTTCGTAAACGCGTTCGAACGGGAACAGACCTGATGCATGAAATGGGACGCAATACATAAACGACAAAATAAAGGGGGGGCGCGGCGAAGTACTGCCGTAAAGGTGGCCTTTTGGGGCTCTTGATCTCTCAAGAGAGGACCTTTAGACCAACATACTAAGCCCATGCGCTCGACTGAATCATGCATACATAGAATGAAAAGCAATATACATTAAACATAGTGTGCCCGATTGAACGTATCTTGTATCCAACCGAACACACATCAAACCGGCGCGACAAAGCCTCGTGGTAAAGGGCTTTAGCCCCTCCCCATAGGGGATCTCACATCGCACTTACTAAGCCCATGCGCTCGGTTGAATCATGCATACGAAAATAAAGACAATCATATCAAACTAAGTATGTCCGATTGAACGTATTTCGCATTCAACCGAACACACATCAATCGGTGCGGCAAAGCATCGTGGTGAAGGATTTTAACCCTCCAATTAGGGAACCTTTCATCGCACTTACTAAGCCCATGCACTCGATCGTATCATGGGATTAAACAACATGCTGAATTTAAATGACAAGAATTAAATAAACCAAAGCAACTCAAAACGAGAGGAGGTGCCGTTTTACTCAAGTGGTACGTGGAGTTGTGTCCCAAGTACAGACCGCACTACCGTCCATTCGGATTCGGCTACGGAATTTACGTCTGGGTTTCCATCCTATATACCACAAGAGACGACACTCTTCCATTCATCCAATACCACAACACGCATCATACACACAACAAATGCCACAAATACAAAAAATATAATCAAAATAAATAACCAGAAATTAAATACGAATAAGTGTGAAAGATACCCTCAGGTCTAACCTTTTAAGCTGTCTCTCGGACTCGCGTTCCATGAAGATCGAAAGGGGGTAAAGCTCCGTAACTTTTCTGGTTCACTGGTTTGCCTCTCCTTCGCTGTTCGGCCACTCGAGCTACTGTTCTGACTCCGTTTTGCTGCTGTTTCCTTATGGTTTTGCTGCCGTTCCCTCTGTATTTTCTGCTTATTGTTGGTGGACTGTTTTGATGTTCTTTTTGGTGTGGTTTTTGTGTGGTTATTAGGGATTGTAAGTGTCTTTTAGGTTACCGTTTTAAGGGATTAAGGACTGTTTTGGGAGTGGTTAGGTTGCTGTGTTTTGTGTGATTTTCGGTGGTGGTTAGGGATTGTTTTGGTGTGATTTTCGGTGGTGTGAGGGTGAGGATCAAGGGAGTGATATGCTTGTGATGTCTAGGATTTCTTGGTATATTCTTGTGTGAATTGTGTGTCTGAGCTGGAGAGATTCGAGAGGAGGGATGGCTAGGTTAGGGGTTGTTATATAGAGAATGGCTAGGGCTTCACATTGTCTCACAAGGAGAGATTTGGTTTCCAAATAAGGAGAGATGGGAAAGGCAAATACAAGATTGAGGGGGGACAAAATATTTTAATTTAGGAAGTCAACTAATTTAAATTGGTGTATATCTTATTGAATTAGGAAGTCAAAGGCGGGGGCAATCAAAATTTGATTTAATTAGGCAAATCTTATTTTTAGTTTTAGTATATAATATATTTGATTTATTTATATTAGGCATGATTTTAGTTAAATTTGGTAAATGTTTTATTTAATTATTTAATTAATTTAATTATTATCTTATTTAGTTAATGTTTTAATTAATATTTATTTATTTAATTTGGGATGTGTTTTATGGGCTTTGGGGGGCTAAATGGGCTGAGGTGAGGCTAGCAGCAAAACCAGAATTACCGGCACCGTTCGAACGCCTCCTCGCACGCGGCACGAACGTCCACAATCTGCACGAGGTTCGAACAAGTAACGAACGAGCACCAACGAAGACAGTGAACTTGTGGAATGAACTTGATGACATACTTTTCGAATTTCCCCTTCCGACCTCCGTTTCCCGCAATATCCTTAGCTAAAAAGGTAGTGCCTCCAATTGAGACTCATCATCGGGTTTCACATGCGAAAAGGCAATGCCTACAGTCGCCCCCACTTTGATGGGACTTGTGCAGTGTGTGACTTTAGACATCCTATCAAAGTTATGCAATGCATTTTTACTTACCTGGATCGCCAGCTGTCATCTGGTACGCCTGTTGTGTTGAGTTGATGTGCGCCTTGACCTTTGGATTCATCCCCAGATTTCTTATTCATTCTTCTGGATTCGTTCCAAACTTTGAGATTATTCTTATGGATTCCTTCCGTATTCTGAGATTCATTCTCTGGATTCTTTCAACACTTTGAGGTTCATTCTCTGGATTCTTTCCAAATTCTGAGATTCATTCTCTGGATTCCTTCCAAATTCTGAGATTCATTCTCTGGATTCCTTCCAAATTCTGAGATTCCTTCTCTGGATTCCTTCCACATTCTGAGATTCATTCCCGGATTCATTCCTAAACTGAGATTCATTCCCGGATTCGTTCCAAACTCTGATGATGTGGGCCTCGACCCTATGATTCATTCCTGGATTCATTCCATAACTCTGACGACGTGGGCTTCGGCCCTAGGATTCATTCCCGGATTCATTCCATAATTTCGACGACGTGGGCCTCGGCCCTAGGATTCATTCCCGGATTCATTCCCGGATTCATTCCATAATTTCGACGACGTGGGCCTCGGCCCTAGGATTCATTCCCAATTTGATGATGTGGGCCTCGGCCCTAGGATTCATTCCCAAAACTGATACTGACATGGGTCTCAACCTGTGACTCATCCCCAGGTTGATACTGATGTGGGCCTCGACCCATACTGATACTGATGTGGGCCTCGTCCCCAGGCTGATATTGTACTGTCGCTGCTTTTGGTTGACTTGCATTTGACGCTTTCTCTTTTGCGTTGTTGAAACCTGATTTACAAAACAAAACAAACACCAAAAAGAATGCCAAAATACGTTACGTGTATGCATGCATGGATGAAGTTCCTATTCCGTGGGTTAGGTCTTCCGCCAATTCTTCCTCGGGCAAAGTACTGCTTCAACCTTTCCACTTTAATCGGCTCGGTGAACTCATTCCCTTCCAAGTCTGATAGTCTCACTGCCCCATGTCCCAATTTCTGAATGATCGTCATATCTTTTCTGCTTGCTGTTTTTAGGAATTCCCCGTGTTCTAAACATCAATGAATTTCATTAGTACTAAGGTTGAATGCTTTTCTCAAATGCACTCATGTTGCAAGTTGAGAAGTGGAGATTCAGGCAAGTAAGCGAAATGAACTTCTTTATTATTGTTGAGAAAAGGTCCGAACAAGAAACAAACAAAATCAATGTCTTTATTAAAAAAAATGCAAGATAAACTTGGAGAAACAGCAATGCCTTCTTCCTCAGCCTATGGTTCTTTCATCATTGTCATCCCTTATCCCAATGAATGAAGCTGAGTGGTTGAGAGCTTGGAGGACAAGGGTTTCGGGTAGGCCAGAGTTGATCATGTAGTTGGGTGGTGGTACAGCACGGTAATTGGGTAAGGGGTTTCTGTTTGTGTTAGGCTGTTCTGTTTCTGGGTCAGGTATTTTGTGGGTGTCAATGAGGTCTTGGATCTCATGCCTAAGGCGGGGGCAATTGTCAGTTTCGTGACCCTTTTGTTGGTGGAAGTAACAGAATAAGTTTAAGTCAAGGTAGTGGGGTACAGGGCTTGGGAGTGGTTTAGGTTCCAAGGGTTTCAAGAGTCCTTGCATTTTCAAATTTTCAAACACCTTCGATAGAGGCCTGCCAAGGTTGGAAAATCGCCTATTTCTGATGGCGGTAACCTCGGCAGTAGTGGGCCTTGTCTCAGAATGCCCCCCAAAATTCCTCTTATTCTGGCCATAAAACTTCCGGTTCTCGGCCTCCTCTTCTTCAATGTCCATGACAGTTTCCCTTAGCTGTCGGAAATCTAATTTCGTTTAATATATCGAATATATTAATTTATCGATTAATTCCAAATTAATCGTTATCCCTCTTTAAATGATATTTTATCCCAGATAAAATATCTCCGCAATTAATCCAAGATTAACTTTCTCTCTCTCTTCTAATTAATTACAGATTAATTAAGAGTGCGAGTCATACGTCATCGGTGAATCTTTGGGAAGCGACCCATGAGATCCCCGGATATGTTAGTAGTAAATTCGGTCGTCGGACTATCCGAACACGTAAGTACCTCGTACTACATTTATACCGATTTACAAGACAAGGTTGGCCTCTAGCAAAGCATCATGCCTACCCAATTCTCCAGAAATATCCTTACACGAATAAATGATCTATATCAGGTGTAGTATACGTAGTATTGCGTATTTATGTCCAGTATCAGATGATCACGTGCTAGGCCTCTGGGGCTGGAATTATGTCTGCCCCGTACGAAAGCATATCGGATGTCTGTAACTAGTCTCTATAATCGGATAAACATGACCTTGTCATTTTATCCCGATAGCTGCAGCATTTAAGAGAACCAGTCCCGTATCCTACGTGACCATCATCTCCACTACGACTGGAGTGATATTTCCGTCTTGACATCACACCCAACACACTAAGATTCTCAATATACCCAGTATTGGCGTACACAAAACCTGTTTAAAGCCCTGGACGACCGCAACCAAAGTATATTGATTGTCGCAAGTATTAGCGGTGCAAGTCTCAAGTTAAGACCAAATACACCTACCCTGATTCCAGACTTCCATAGACACATAGTCATACTACCAATGGAATTCCGAGGGGGTCTATCCAGAGCGAAGCTGTTTCCCGTACCATCGATAAAACACAACCTCCTATTACACTTGCATGAGTATCCTATACCCAAATATATGAGAACTATGCCGTTGTGCCTTCACAACGCGCACAAGTGTAATACTAGTCTTTTACGTATTTATCGATGTCCAATCTCGATAATACTCTGACTAGGGATATTTAATGATTTATCCTTCGTGGACTAATACTGTCTTATATCATTCTCAGTCCAGGAACAAATCACATGGACCTCTGATCATTTATACATCTAGGTGATCTAATCACAATTGATAAGAGTGCAATCTCCTTTGTCACATAGTTAATTTGTACAATAACATCATGATCTGTACAAATAGTGATGCTATGGGTCATAATTGTCTAACAATCTCCCACTTGGCCTATAGCCAGTCACTCGAGTGCTTGACACCCGAACTATGTACGGTTGGCTCAAACTGTTGAGAAAATGCTTTCGTCACTGGATTTGCATGATTATCACCTGATACGATTTATTCGATCATCACATCACCACGATGTATGATCCGAATGAATCAGATGATTATCGAAGTATATATATGGATCGTTGATGAGACCATTAATTCTTTAGCCTGTGCTGACGCCTAGCTCAGCTGCTAACAGAACTATATCTAATATAATTAGATTTATTATCGACCCAGAAGGCTTGTATTGCCGCCTCAGCTGCAGTAATTAACCCGCATTTGTTGTTTATTCGGTAACAGTATCTTGCTAGGAAGATTTCCAGCTCACTGTACCGTTATTCAAACTGTGTAGTACCGTTTGCGACTTATAGTCATTTTATTGATTTAGGAAACTTGCGACAGTGATCTAATCACTTCAAGTTCTCATTCTCCATAGATTAAGACAGCATCCTTAGTTCTCTTAGATACTAACGGATGTTCTTAACATCAATCCAGTGACTATCACTAGGATTGGCCTGTTTGTGAATCCATATGCTCAAAGCGTATGAGACACCAGGTCGCGTACATTTTTCAATGTACGATTTCTCGGAGAGTCTTCTCGAAAGCCAAGCTTTCAATGATTATTATTATGGGAATATCATTTCTAAGAAATGATATATTATTATCATTATTTATAGGACATCGATTGTCAGTGCGCTCCCACTAACCTCCTTATATACACAAGAATCATTTCGTTTTGAATTAAATCATAGAACATTATGATTACATCAAAACGATAATTCAAAGAACCTATGCTTGCTTCAATCCAAACATGGATCGAATAGCATGCAAACCTTGTTTGCTAGTTTTGGTACGACAAAACCGTCAGGATGTTGTAAACATCCTCCAAAAGGTTTCCTTTTCAGGAAAATGATTTCCCCGTAAAGCTATAATATTTCTTAAATGAAACACGCAGCTTTATCAAGCATTATCCAAATGGATTTACCATGGCAACAGGTAAAAGGTTGAATCGTAATCAACACAATGTTGATAACGATACCTTTCCACTAAAAGCCTAGCTTTATACGTTGGTATGTTGCCTTCCATGTATGTCTTCCTTGAAGACTTATAAGTACCAATAGGCACAATGGCTTGCGGTACATCAACTAGTATCCAAACCTGTTGATATACATGGATCCATTTCGGATTCATGACACTTTGTCATATTAGGGAGTCGATACCTTGTATCACTTCCTCATAGGTAGTCAGTTGGTATACCTCAATAAGATAGACATCTTTATGAGGTGAGATCAGAAACCCATACCCTAGGTTGTTTTTCTGACTCTCTCTGACTTACGCGGTTCTTGTGTATTTGAAGATTAATGGTATAGTTTCATCCTTGATGAACTATTTTTGTTCCATTAGGATTCGGTGCCTGGAACAGTATCACTCCGATTTTCATCGAGTTATACTATCCTCCCACTTACCACTGCATATCGGTAATCCTCTTAGTAAAAGCGCATGGCGAGCAACAATTACATTGTTCTCTGGTGAGATGTATAAGTATTATACTTATGGTATCCCTAGGATAACCTACAATTGGCACTTATCCAATTTGGGTTTTAGTTTGGTATCATCCAAACATATGCCTAGCATCCCCAATTATCAGGAATAAGAAACTCGGTTTCTTTCCTGTTCATATCTAATATAATATCTGTCAAATAGATTTTTATGGAACCTTATTCTAAATAAGTTCTTGCACTGTTTAAAGCTTATCCGTTAAAGGAAATGGTAGCTCAGAGTGACTCATGATTAGCCTTATAATGTCCAACAAAATTCGGTTGCTCAGTTCGGACACATCTTCACTTTGACGTGTTCCGGGAGGAGTCCTCATTGAAAGAATACTATACTCTTTCAAGTATATCAGAAACTTATTGCTTAAGTATATTTCTTTACGGTCTTACCATGATGGTTTAATACTTTAGCCGATCTGTTTGTCTATTTCGCATCGAAAATTTAAAAGTTTCCGATTTGTGTTTCAAAGAAACACATAACCATAACGCGATGCCACATCCGTAAAGGTCACGAAATATTCATATTCACATCTAGCCTAGCTAGACATGGGCCCACTTGCTTCACTATGAACTAGGGCTAACAGATAGGTGGCTTTTACACTTTTACCAAGTAAAGGTGTTTTAGGCACTTTGCCCAATAAACTAGATTCGTAGACTTTATTTGATTGGAATCAAATTAGTCCTAGTACCCACTCTTCGAAAGTGTGGATATACGAGACTTGTTTAATTGTGTCCCTGACAACAATGCCACAAATTAGTTTATTCTGATCAAATAAGTTTGAGCTGTTTGTTTGTCATGTTATATGTTTGAGATATTATTTATATTCAAAATATAAATTCTGTTATTCACATCTAATGTGTATATCTCAATATCATCTTTATATAATAAAATGCTTTAGTGTTCTAGAATATAAAGGTTCACCCGCAGCGGGTTAAACACTGATATAAAAATAATGTATCTAGTCAAACTAGTTACATTATAACAGTTTCCTAATTTAAGTACACACCCGAAGGCAGTTCCTAAACTTAGGTATCTACGGTTAAAACAACGATTTTCCCATTTTCAATCCGCAGATTAATCTCGATTGAAGTCAGTATCCTCTTCAAAACAGATTCTGAACATCAATATATATTTATGTATCGCACTAAGTATTTAAAATCCAATTTTAATACTAGTTGTGAACATAATGATGACAAAAATATTTGAAGTCAGAGCCTTACTTGTCTTCAATTCCTTCATGTCTGCTTTGTCCAAACGGCAGTCACGCTTCCGCGATCCCGTTTGCCACATTTAGGCAGACATTTTGGGATATGTCCTTTATCTTCCCAGAAGACTATAATGATTTTTCCTTTCCCCTTTTTCACATTCCAGTAGCCTTTGGCCAAGCCTCGGGTTTCTAGAATATCAAAGTAAGGTGCGACTAGCGCTACTTGCCTTATTGCAAACTTTTGACTTTATCTCCTTGAGAATAGTCATTAACTCTCCAAGAGTTATTAATTGCAATTTAGTACTTCTAAAATCTAAGTATAGATCTATGAAGATCCTTCAATTTCATTATCATACTTTAAAGATCTAATCCTTAGTTCTGATTCAGAAATTAAGGAGTCTACTGCGACAAGCTTAATGGATTAAGCACTAAAGTTATCATCACATTAATCTTCCAAAGATTATGCTCTACTATTTGCTTAACTCCGGACTTAGGCATAATACGTTATTTTATCAAATAAAGTAACTTATTATTTTTCCAAGACCATCCTGAAATTTATTCACAAATTTTGAAAATTAAACCATTTAAACACATTTTCCTTAGGATTATGTTTTAAATGTCAATCTTTCAATTATATCTTGATTTTAATAGTCCAACTATTTAATCAACGATTTAGGTACTATTTATTATAATGATTACAATAGTCCAACTATTTAATCAACTATAATTTAATAGATTAAAATCAATTATATTGATTACTATAATCTAATTATAAAATCAACTATAAATGAATAGTTTGAATACAGTCCAACTTTTAATTAAAACAACATTTAAATATTAGTCCAACTAACATTTAATATATTTGACGAATAATATTTGTTTGAGCGCGTATGGCAAGTAATTAAACGAATATTGCAAATTCAATTCTTGCCTCCCATTATTTTTCAGCGAGCCTCTAACCCTCTGTCGAGTACTCGGGAAACCGCGTTTCCTAGTGGGCTAGGATCCCGTTAAATATCACACAATCTTGACTTTGGCCAACAAATTGTATGATAATTAACTACGTAGATCTCTAAGATCGATTGGATCCAATCCAATTCCTAGATCCGGTAGGGGGACATCCAAGTCCGAAACATATATATTATATATGCCAATACATCCAATGTATTACGTAACCTTTTTCCTCTGAATCAACTAAGCCTTGGCTTTGGCACAACAAACTTAGTGATCCCAGTTAAGCGCGACCCATTGACCATGGAAATCTTCGTAATCAATGTCGATGGACAAGAAGTGGTCTTGACTTTGGCCAACAAACCACAACTTGGACAAGACACCAATATGGAACAAAGCTCTCGTGATTCAAACACATCCTCGACGGACAAAGGCCTTGACTTTGGCCAACAAGCCAATGCCAGTCTCGGATCTCTAGTGAGAATCACTCAATGGAAGGAAAAACGCTTAATATTATTTGAGGGTTTTTCGCGTGCAAATTGGCAACCAATTTATTATCTTTGTTAAGGTCTTATCATCATACACCCTTAAACAAGCATTCTAAACACATAATAAAGCGCGTATAAATAAATAATAATGATATGCGGATGGATACTTTACACATTGATCCTAGATCAAATGTCTCCATTTCTCTCTCCCGCTAGCACAAATATTTCTTCTACCCGTTACACTACACTTCTAGAGAAACCTCATTTACATTGAGGGGAATAGGTGAGAAGAGAATACAAAGAATAAGGAGGTGATAAGGCTGGACACGGAGGTCCAATTAATAAATCAAATTTATTACAACAATTTCTAAAATTGTCCCACCCATCTAATATCCATCCGATATACATTATTCATGCATCGCAACCATGTATTCACACAAGCATGTTATCAATCAATCTAATCAAATTAATTAATCTGATAATTAGTGATCATCCAATGTTCAAACAACGATTTGATTTTGCTTGAGTCAAACTCGTTTTTCGAATAAGTACTCGAAGTACGAATTCTCGAATTAAATTAAACTACATAATTAAATCCAATTTAATATGCATTCAATTCTAATTCCCTATTTAATTCTAAATTAAATACTACACTTTAATAATATACCATTTACGACTTAAATTCCAAATTTAATCGTTACGGGTCTCAAAGCCCGATTAACGTCCAACGTCAATTTAATTAAAGTCCAATGGGCTTTTAATTAATTTCTTAAGGCGTTGACTTTTGGTCAACTCGGGTCGAACCTAATAACCAAAGTCCAATCCGGGATTAACCCCATAAGCCTAGAAATCAATCATGGCCCATTAGGCCCAATTAAACTTTAAAGGTCCATTCGTCACATTTGGGCTTTATGGATGCGATTTTGGGCCCAATTGGATCCAACCAATTTTGCCTAAACCCAACTTTGTACAACAAAGCCCAACAAGCCCAATTACAACACTTAAAGCCCAAATCCAATTTTAAGGCCCAATTATAATTAAATCACAAAACCCAATTTCACAATTTAATTACATAAAGTGCATTACACAATTAATTACCCAATTAATATTTCTAAAACATCAATTAACATAACTAATCATGCTTAAAAACCATAAAACATGTCCAACATATTTTGATCAAAAATCAAACCCAATACATGCTATTGACTCTCGGTAATTTGGGGATTTAACGTCTGATTCGAATTCAATCCAATTAATTCCACAATCGACATTAAATCATATTCCCGAATCATTTCCAACACATCCAATAATCAAAAATCAAAAAATCCCAAGACATTATAGTGCTTCTAACTTTCGGCCAAGCTAAGTATTTTGGGGAAAAATGTTCCAAATAATTTTTCAACAAATTGATCCAATCAATCATCATATAAAACACATTCAAGATATTTAACCATCCAATTTCATAATTCATGCTCAAAATCAATTTTGACCAAATTTTAAGCCATAAACATTTCATGCTCAAACCTTGCTCTAGATGCCATTGTTGGTTTCTATTAAGGTCCCAAGATCAATAATAAGTATGAAATATGTGCGAATACAAATCGATGAAGTTGCGAAATACTCACATCGATCGGTTGAGCGACGCTTTGACGAACAAAATATGATTTTCTTCTCTTGGACTGGTCACGGCAGTTCACAGCAGCAGTCCACTGGTTTGGCTCGGTTTTGGTCCTTCGTCAAGCTCCAAGCTTCGTCGAACGATTCTCGGCTCATGGGTGGACTTCCCTATCATCTTCGCATGTCTCTCGGAGTGCTAGCTCTTGTGATTTTTGCCACAAAAACCACACACTCTTGCTCCCCAACTCACGGTTTTGACAGAAACCAGTGAGCATTTTGCCCCTCCATGGGCGTGAAGAAGAAAGAGATGAAGTGAGAGAGAGATTAATTTGGTTGATGGCTAAAGTGTGTCTTATACACTCATGTGAATTTCAAATTCATTTCACTTGAATTTGGCTTTCAAAAAGTCAAATAATTAAAGCCCATCAACCTCCATCAACTCACATCACTCATGAATAGTGACTTGCGTCAATCACTCAAAGTGAAAGACATCTATCACTTGATTGATGAATGATGTGACGCTAGATGCGACTAGCGATTTGACGCTTGATTTGATTTACGTGCCGCACTCGAATTCGAAATGCGAATGCGCTCGCAAATAATCCCGGGCTCGGGTTCACTAATTCCAAATTAATGAATTTTTTGTTGCGTCATAATTAAATCTAATTTAATTAAATAATCATGCCTAGTATAATTACTATTCACATCGCTAACGAATTAATTCTAAATTAATTCGTTCGCCCGAATTAAAATCTAATTTTAATTCCGCGTCGAAATCCAATTTCGTTTAATATATCGAATATATTAATTTATCGATTAATTCCAAATTAATCGTTGTCTCTCTTTAAATGATATTTTATCCCAGATAAAATATCTCCACAATTAATCCAAGATTAACTTTCTCTCTCTCTTCTAATTAATCGCAGATTAATTAAGAGTTCGAGTCATACGTCATCGGTGAATCTTTGGGAAGCGACCCATGAGATCCCCGGATATGTTGGTAGTAAATTCGGTCGTCAGACTATCCGAACATGTAAGTACCTCATACTACGTTTATACCGATTTACAAGACAAGGTTGGCCTCTAGCAAAGTATCAAGCCTACCCAATTCTCCGGAAATATCCTTACACGAATAAATGATCTATATCAGATGTAGTATACGTAGTATTGCGTATTTATGTCCAGTATCAGATGATCACGTGCTAGGCCTGGGGCTGGAATTATGTCTGCCCCGTACGAAGCACATGTCGGATGTCTGGTAACTAGTCTCTATAATCGGATAAACATGATCTTGTCATTTTATCCCGATAGCTGCAGTATTTAAGAGAACCAGTCCCGTATCCTACGTGACCATCATCTCCACTACGACTGGAGTGATATTTTCGTCTTGACATCACACCCAACACACTAAGATTCTCAATATACCCAGTATTGGCGTACACAGAACCTGTTAAAGCCCTGGATGACCGCAACCAAAGTATATTGATTGTCGCAAGTATTAGCGGTGCAAGTCTCAAGTTAAGACCAAATACACCTACCCTGATTCCGGACTTCCATAGACACATAGTCATACTACCAATGGAATTCCGAGGGGGTCTATCCAGAGCGAACCTGTTAAAGCCCTGGGAGGGTTGTCAGCAGCTTTCTAGATCTATCCAGTAGATATTTATTCCTAGAATAAAGCCTCTATGGAAAATTTTAATGAAAGCCAAGCTTTCACCGATTGTTTAATATGGGAATATCATTTCCAAGAAATAATATGTCATCAACGTATCAGACAATCATTGTCAGTGCGCTCCCACTAACCTTCTTATATACACAAGAATCATATTCATTTTGAATGAAATCATATACCATTATGATCTCATCAAAACGTTGGTTCCAAAAATGCAATGCTTGCTTCAATCCATAAATGGATTGATTTATCTTGCAAACCTTGTTTGCATGTTTTGTACGAAAAAACCGTCAGGATGTTGCATACAAACATCCTCCAAAAGGTTTCCGTTTAAAGAAAGCGGTTTTGACGTACCATGTGCCATATTTCATAAATGTAATATGCAACATTAGCAAGCATTATCCGAATGGATTTAATCATGGCAACATGTAAAAGGTTTCATCGTAGTCGACACTATGTCGTTTACGATACCCTTTCTATACAAGTCTGGCTATGTACATATATATATTACCATCCATGTATGTCTTCCTTGAAGACACATTTAGTACCAATAGGCACAATGCCTTCTGATACATCAACGAGTGTCCAAACTTATTTGGTATAGATGGAATCCATTTCGGACTTCATGGCACATTACCATAAAAGGAGTCGATACCTTGTATCACTTCTTTATACGTAGCCGGTTTCTCTTCCTCAATAAGATTGACATCTACATGAGGTGAGATGAGAAACCCATACCTCTCAGGTTGTTTTCTGACTCTCTCCGACTTACGCGGTTCTTACGTATTCGAAGATTGTGGTACAGTTTCATCCCTGATGAACTATTTGTGTTCCATTAAGGAATCGGTGCGTGAAACAGTATTGCTCTGATTTTCATTGGGTCTTACTTTCCTCTCACTTTCCACTGCATATAGGTATTCCTCTTAGGAAAATCGCATGGAGAGTAACAATTACATTGTTCTCTTGTGAGTTCTATAAGTACTATACTTTGGTTTCCCTAGAACAACCTACAAATAGACACTTATCCGATTTGGGTTTTAGTTTGGTACCATCCAAACATATGCCCATCATTCCCAAATCCTCAGGAATGAAAAAAACCTGGTTTCTTTCCTGTTCATATCTAATATGAAGTCTGTCTAACATATTTACATGGAACCTAATTCAAAATATGTATTGCACTGTATAATGCATATCCTGTGAAGGAAATTGGTAGCTCTGAGCGACTCATCATTAACCTTACCATGTCCAACAAAGTTCGGTTTCTCTGTTTGGACACACCGTTAAATTGAGGTGTCCCGGGAGGAGTCCACTGTGAAAGAATACCATACTCTTTCAAGTAATCTTGAAATTCATATGTTTAAGTATTTTACACTATGATCCGATCGTAATGTTTTTAATACTTTTACCGGTCTATTTTCTTACTTCGTGTCGAAACTCTTTGAATTATTCAAAAGTTTCCGACTTGTGTTTCATAATATACACATAATCGTAATGCGATGCCACATCCGTAAAGGTTACGAAGTATTTATATCCACCTATAACCTGGATAGATATGGGCCCACTTACGTCACTATGAATGATGGGTAGTAGATCGGTGACACTTGTACTTTTACCAAGTAAAAGGTGTTTAAGACACTTTGCCTAATAAACTAGATTCGTAGACATCATTTGAATTAGAATAAAATCCTTCCTAGTATCCACTCTTCGAAAGTGTGGATATACGAGTCTTGTTATTGCGTCCCAGACAGCAATGCCACTTTTAAGTCTCAACAGATTTATAAAGTTTGAGCTTTTGTTTGTCATATTATATGTTTGAGATTCATTTATATTCTAAATATAAATTCTGTTATTCACATCTAATGTTCTTATCTCAATATCATCTTTATAAACTAAACACTTAGTGTTCTAGAATATAAAGGTATACCCGCAACGGGTTAAACTAGATATAAAGATAATGTTTCTAGTCAAACTAGGTACATTATAATAGTCTCCTAATTTAAGTACATGCCCAAAGGGAAATTCCAAAATTTAGGTTTCTACGACCAGAACAGCGACTTTCGTCCTATTTCTGACTCGCAGGTCAATCTCACCTGAACTCAGTATCCTGTTAAACAGCAGATCCCGCACATCAGTACATATATTTATGTACCACATCCAGTATCTAAAATCCAATTTTAAACCCAGCAGTGGATATGTTTATAACAAACATACCTGAAGCCGGACCCTTGTCCGTCTTAACTTCCTTCATGTCTGCCTTGTCCATACGACAGTCACGCTTCCAGTGATCCCGTTTGCCATAGTTTAGGCAGACATCTTGGGATATGTCATTTGTCTTCCTAGAAGACTGTGACGATTTTTCCTTTGCCCCTTTTTCATATCCCTAGAAGCCTTCGGCCAAGCTTTGACCTTCTGGGATGTTGAAGTAAGATGCGCATTGCGCTTCTTGCCCTTTTGTAAGATCTGGCTCTGTCTCCTTGAGCATAGCCATTAACTCTCCAAGAGTTTTCTTTTGCAATTAGTACTTCTAAGATCTAAGAATAGATATATGAAGATCCTTCAATTTCAATATCATACTATAAGGATCTAATCCGTAGTTCTGACGAAGAAATTAAGGAGTCATTGCGGTAAGCATAACGGATTGAACACTAAAGTTATCATCACCATGAGTCTTCCAAAGCTCATGATCCACTATTTGCTCAACTCTGGGCTCAGGCCCGAGATATCACTCTATCAAATAGAGTAACTTCTCGGCTCCCAGGACTATCCTGAGGTTCTATTCCCAATTTGAAAATTGAAGCTGCTTAGAGACATTTTCACTCAGGATTATGTTTTAAACGCTAATGTTTCAGTTATCTTGATTCCAACATTCCAACTATCCAATCAACGATTTTGGGTACAATCAAATATAATGATTACTATAGTCTAACTATATAATCAACTACTATTTGATTGGTTAAATTCAAATATATTTGATTACTATAATCCAATTATATAATCAACTATAAATGAAGTAGTTTGAATACAGTCCAACTGTTTAATTAAAACAACAAATGAATTATTTGTCCAACTAATATATTTAAATTTTTAATGACGAAAAAGAAATGAGCGCGTATTGGCAAGTATCTAAACGAAATTGCAAATTTAATACTTTCCTCCCTCTATTTTTCGGCGAGCCTCTAACCCTCTGTGGAGTACTCGGGAAACCTAGTTTCCTAGTGGGCTAGGATCTCGTTAAATAACACACAACCTTGACTTTGGCCAACAAATTGTATGAAACTTAACTAGGTAGATCTCTAAGATCAATTGGATCTCATCCAATTCCTAGATCCAGTAGGTGGACCTCCAAGTCCGAAACATATATCCAATATATGCCAATATATCCAATATATTGCCTAACCTTTTCCTTTGAATCAACTAAGCCTTGGCTTTGGCTCAACAAGCTTAATGAAACCAATTAAGCGTGACCCATTGACAGTGGGAAAGCTTCGTAATCGAGGCCGATGAACAAGAAGAGACCTTGACTTTGGCCAACAAATCACAACTTGCCTAAGGCGTACGATATGGAACAAAGCCTTCATGATTCAAACACATCTGCGATGGACAAAGGTCTTGACTTTGGCCAACAAACCAATTCCAATCTTGGATCTTGAGAGAGAATCACTCAATGGAAGGAAATCGCTTAATATTTGTTAAGGGTTTTTGTCGCGATTTGGCAACAAATTTATTATCTTTAATTAGGTCTCATCGTACACCCTTAAGCATGCATTCTAAAAGCATAATAAGGCGCGATAAAATTAATAATGATATGCGGATGGATATTTAACAAATTGTTCCCAAAACAAATCTCTCCATTTCCTCTCCCCGGCTAGCACTATTCTAACTTCTACCCAATTACATAATACATTAAAAAATTTCATTAACATTGAGGGCAATTGGTGAGAAGAGAATTACAAAGAGTCAAGAGATAAAGGCTGGACACGCAGGTCCAATTTAATAAATTCTAAATTTATTACAACAATTTCCAAAATTGCCCTCACCCCATCTAATATTCATCTGATAGACATTATTCATACATACATCCAAGTATTCACACAAAGCATGTTATTCAATCAATCTAATCCAATTAATTAATCATTGAATTAATGATCATCCAATGTTCAAACAACGATTTGATTTGCGCGAGTCCAACTAGTTTAATAATAAGTACTCAAAGTGCATATTCTTGAATTATATCGAACTACAATTTTAAATCCAATTTAATTTGTATTCAATACTAATTCTTATTTAATTCTAAATTAAATAATTACACTTTATTAATGTGCCTTTTAGACTCATATTCTAAATCCAATCTTAATGGGTCTCAAAGGCCTAATTAACATCCAATGTCAATTAATTAAAGTCCAATGGGATTTCAATTAATTTCTTAAGGCATGGACTTTGGCAACCAAAGCCCAAAAAGGAATCACCCATTGCCATAAAATTAATTTTGGCCCAATTAATTATTTAAAGGCCCATTTATTATATTTGGACTTAATGTATGATTTTATTCCCAATTTGGATCCAATCCAATTGTCCTAAACCAACTTGGCCCAACCAAGCCCATTAGGCCCAAATATAACCATTTTAGCCCAATTCCAAATTAAGCCTAATTAATTAAATTCTAATATTCCAAATATCACAATTTATTTAATTAAAGTATATAGCCATAATTAATTATTTAAATTAACATTTCCAAAACACCAATTTAATTAATTAATCATGATTTATAATTTTCAATACATGTCCAACATTATTGAAACAAAATCAAGTCATTACATGCTCTCTAAGCTCACGGCAATCATGGGATTTTTACATCAATTTTTGATTTCAATCCAATTAAATCAAAAACCAATATATCCAAGCATTTTAAACACATCCAATGGCCTAAAATCAAAATCACCATGAGCTACAAGGGTTCCTATAGGTTCGGCCAAGCCATACATTTTGGGAAAAAATAATCCAATTCATTTTCTCAAAATTTTAAGATGCTTAAATCTATTTAACATCATCCAAGCTTAATCAAACCATCAATTTGAAGATATCATGCTCAAATCATAAAATCCCCAAAATCAAGATTATGAACCCTAATTCATTTTCATGCTTAAATACGCTCTGATACCATTGTTGGGTTCCCTAAGAACATGCCTAAGATTAATTAAGGATAAAACATGTGTGAATAAACAAAGCAAGATAGCATAAAGTACTCAATTTGATCGGCTAAGTAGGATGTGGAGATAACAAAATTCCAACCTTTGTGTAGTGCTCCAAGCTCTCCTTTGTTTGTATGTTGAGCTCCAAGCTTTGATTCTTGAATTCCAAACTCAAGGGAATGGTTTCCCTAACACCTTTGAATGACTCCTTTTATGTGCTAACATGCAAGATTTTTGAAGCAAAAATCATCAACCAAGAGCTCAAAGCTCTCGACAATAAGAGAGAAAAAAAGGGGAGTATTTTCGGCAATTTGGCCAAAAGGGAGAGAGAGTGTGAAAATGTGTAACTTTTTTTTTTTTTTTTATTTCAAAAACAAATCCCTTTTACCAAAAATCCAAAGTTGGTAATTGTCATTCCAAATGACAAAAGGATGTGTTACAAGTTACCATCAAAGTCTTCACTAACTTCCATCAACCAAAAGGTAAGTGTTTGACTAGTGATGTGAAATCCGAGTGGGCCCGCAAACACGTTCCGGCTCGGGTTCGTTAATTCCGAATTAACGAATTTTCCGTTGCGACTTAATTAAATCAAATTTAATTAAATAATTATGCCTAGCAAGATTACTATTAAAATCACTTGCGAATTAATTCCAAATTAATTCGTTCGCCCGAATTAAAATCTAATTTTAATTCCGTTATGAAATCTAATTTCTTTTAATATATCGAATGTATTATTTTATCGATTAATTCCAAATTAATCGTTCTCTCTCTTCCATTAGAATTTTATCCCAGATAAATTCTCGTTGTAATTAATCATAGATTAATTTTCTCTCTCTTCTTATTAATCCCAGATTAATTATGATCGAGTCAAACATCATCGGTGAATCTACGGGAAGTGACCCATGAGATCCATGGATATGTTGATAGTAATTCTGGTCGTCGGACTATCCGAATACGTGCGTACCCGGTACCACGTTCTTACCGATTTACAAGACATGGTTGGCTTCTAGCAACGCGTCGTGCCTTCCCAATTCTCCAGAAATATTCTTTAAGGAATATATAATCTTTGCCAGGCGTAGTATATGTAGTATTACATATAACGATCCAGTATCGATATCATCTGCTAGGCCTATGGCTGGAATTGTGTCTGCCTCGTACGAAGCATATATCAGATCTCTGGTAACTAGTCTCTATAATCGGATAATCATGACCTAGTCATATTATCCCGATTACTGCAGTACATAAGAGTACCAGTTCCGTATCCTACGTGATCATCATCTCCATATGACTGGAGTGATACTTCCATCTTGACATTACACCCAATACACTACGATTCTCAGTATACCCAGAAGAGGCGTACACAGAACCTGTTAAAGCCCCGGACGACCAAAACCAAAGTATACTGATTGTCGTAAGTATTGGCGATGCAAGTCTCAAGTTAAGAGCAAATACATCTACCCTGATTCGGATTCCCATAGACACATAGTCATACTACCAATGGGATTCCGATGGGTCTATCCAGAGTGAAGTTGTTTCTGTACCATCGGTAAACAGAACCTCCTATTACACTTGCATGACTATCCAATACCCAAATATATGAGAACTATGCCGTTACGCTTCCATAACACGCACAAATGTAATAATAGTCTATTCCGCATTATCGATGTCCAGTCTCGATAATACTACGACTAGGGATATTTAATGATTAAACCTTAGTGGATTAATATGGTCTCATATCTTATTAATCCGGTATTAATCATATGGACTTTTATCATTTATATATCTTGGTAATCTAATTACAAATGATAAAAGAGCAATTTCCTTTGTCACATAGTTAATTTGTACAACACCATGTTCTGTACAAATAGTGATGCTATGGGTCATAATTGTCCAACAGTTACACCAACCTCACCTTTGTAAATCAAAGGACATAGCCTGTCATGCAGGAGTTCGTAGTACACTCAGGATTAAGATCAATCTATATATGACCATCAAGTAGATCGAAATTACTTTATTTGTTTAACGGATATTATAAGAATGTCATTTCCATCTGGGTCCAGTCCTATACGATCACATCATACAAGGTGCCTTCATTCTCACGTCTCTACATGAACGATCCCGGATCAAGGTCGCCATACAAATATAGAATGGACCGCAGCTATAGATAAACCAGAAATAAAGTACCCGCTTTGTTTTCTCTCTATGGACTATTTAAGATTACTAACTTCAGACTTAAATCCTCTTGTGTATGACATTCATACACTAAGTCTGAAGGTACATAAGTAATCTAGGGTATTCAAGATAATTTATAATATGCAAATATTAAAAAAACACTTTGATAAATGAACAATGCTTCATTTTATTTCAAAACAAATAAAACCGTTTACATTACACGTAGCTCTAGGGTATACATTCCAACATTTGTGACTTAAGTAAAATGTTATTGTGATTGTTCTTAACATGACTGATGGTCAGCAATGTGACTAACGTAACTAATGTGACTGAAGATATGTAATGTGACTGATGACACATAATGTAACTTTTAGTCATTAATGTGACAAAGGTAAAAATGTGACTATTACGAAAGTAAATGTGAAATATATGTAATGTAATAATTTTGGAGCTAATTTTAACCTTAAGTAAGTATGAATATAAGGTAGGTTTTTTCTGATGAAAGTTGTAGGTATGAATGTTGAATGTATGTATATTTTTACATATTGTGATTTAAAGTATGGATGAAAGAGATATGGGTATTTGAAAATGGATGGTTTGGAATTATCATTCTCTTATAAATGTAAGTGTTATTTTTGACCATTTTGTAGAAACATATCGACAATGAGACTTGTTTTAAAGTTAATAATTTGTAAATCGATAATATATAATTTAATTTCCAGGAAACATCTTTTTATTTTAGGAGATATTTATGTTTGAAAATAAAATGGAAAAGAAAAAATAAATTTCGCAGGGGGTGTATGTTTAATTTTTTTTATCCTTTTTAATAATTTTGCACCCCCGGTTAGGGGTGGCAGAAAATCCCGAAGCCCGGCCCGGCCCGGGGTGGAAAAAGCCCGGGCCCGGGCCGGGCTCGACCTAAAAAGCCTGGGCCCGGCCCGGACTTAAAATATATAATTAAAATTTTTTAATTATGAAATATATGTATTTATATAATAAATTGGGCCCGGACTTAAAATAAATAATTAAATATTTTTAATTATAAAATATATATATTTATATAAAAAAAATTTAATTTTTATAATTTTTTATAATTAAAAAATCGGGCCCGGACCCGGCCCGTTGCCATGTATACCCCCGGTGAACTCATGCGGTTCCGACTTGCCCAAAGGTCAGAGGCAAATTCCATTCACGGTCCATAGGACCAAAACCATTCGAACTAAATATAAATTTTTAAATTTCACTTGGGTTGAATTTTAAATATTCTGTTTTAATTGTTTTTTTTTTAAAAAAATAAAAAATAAAAACCCTATATAAAATAACAGGGGCATATATGCTGTATAGTTATAATATTCATGGCATATGAGTTTACTGGTAAAAGTATCGGGAGCTTACTTGGACATCGATCATGCCACTCTAATAATCATCATCTTTTGCAGCTTGGTACAGAAGGGCAATTTTAAGCTTTCCTAAATTTTGAGGGGTTGACACACTTATAAAGTGATTATTTATTCATAAATATAAGAGTGTCAAAATAATAAAATAATATGTTAAGACTAATGTCGATCAATATGAAATAAATTTAATAAAATAAAATAATAATTGAAGGAACAAAATAAAAAAAAAAATTAATTGATTGATGTGATGAGTAATTTTAAATTGGACTGTAATAATAAAATAAAATACTATTGGTTAGGGGATCCACTTTTGATATTTCAAATATGGAAATGATTTTACAATTTATAAAATATAAATTGTTATTATTTCTCAATTAACTTATTTAATGATTAAGTGCAGAAATTAAATAAATAACAACATAAATTATAGGGATAAAGTAGAATCAATGCCGATCAATATGGATCAACGATGGCAGATTTAGGGACTGTCTACAGAAAATAAAGACTCACAATAAATAGTAAAAGCACATAAATTAAATAGATAATAAAATAAACTATGGGGTTCAAGTAAAATATGTGTCAATCAATATAGATCCACGACAGTAGATCTAGGGGCTGTCTATATGTAATGTCCCGGTTAGTCCGGTCATATCCGATATAATGAATCATCATGCCTAACATCTTATAACTCATAAAATATTATTTAAATAGGTTTCGTACCTTATAAATCTCGTATAGAGATCCCGGATAAATTTTTAGACTCAGTGTTGAACATTTTCCCAAAATCAGACCAGAACCAAGTCAAAAATCAACACGTCCGTGACTGCTACAGTGAATTTCGGGGCTGGTTTAATATTTTGGTGATGTGGCACTATCTTAGCCACTCATGCCAAATAAAAATCAGCCCATTCTTGCTATAAACAGCAAGAACTGTTCATCATCTCTCAAAAGAGGAGGACAAGCCACGAATTGGAAGTTTCACAGACCATTCTTCTTCATTTTTTTTTTCACAAGTTTTCATTTTTTTAATGCATCTTTGAAGACTCCAAGCTCAATCCTCATGAAAGTAAGCTCCTAATCTATTTTCTTTCCTTTATTTCAGATTTTGAGCAAGAAATTTAAAACCCCCCCAATTCGAACTTAAGAACCCTAAATTTTCATTTTGTACACTTAAGCTTTGTTAAGTGAATTTGTTGATGGTGTTTTTTAAGCACTATGATATTTAAGGAGCACGACAGGGGTAAAAGGGTAATTCCTTTCTCGGTCAAGATCATTAATGCCGACCCGACCACAACAGGTAGAGAACGAGCACTTAATGATAGGTGATCAACCACTTTGGTTCGGATGACCGATCATTATCAAATCGGTAGCAGCATTCCCGATTCAAATGACCATTATGACCGACCTCATGAAGACCGAGCATATGGCGAGACGTGCTCCAGAAGATAAGATACCATATTCTTACGGATAAGATGATAAGTTATCCTACTTTCATAGGGTAAACTGGTGAGTCAGAGTCATAGTAGGATAAAGAAAGTAAAGAAACTGGTGAGAAGTTATCCTACCGCCGAGACCGATGTTTCCTTCCGGCTCGGGTCTGCTCTTGTACCGCCGAGACCGATGTCTCTTTCCGGCTCGGGTCTGCTCTTGTACCGCCGAGACCCATGTCTCTTTCCGGCTCGGGTCTGCTCTTGTACCGCCGAGACCGATGTCTCTTTCCGGCTCGGGTCTGCTCTTGTACCACCGAGACCGATGTCTCTTTCCGGCTCGGGTCTGCTCTTGAACCGCCGAGACCGATGTTTCCTTCCTGCTCGGGTATACTCTTGTACCGCCGAGACCGATGTTTATTTCCGGCTCGGGTCTGCTCTTGTACCGCCGAGACCGATGTTTATTTCCGGCTCGGGTCTGCTCTTATACCACCGAGACCGATGTCTCTTTCCGGCTCGGGTCTGCTCTTGTACCGCCGAGACCGATGTTTCCTTCCTGCTCGGGTATACTCTTGTACCGCCGAGACCGATGTTTATTTCCGGCTCGGGTATACTCTTGTACCGCCGAGACCGATGTTTATTTCCGGCTCGGGTCTGCTCTTGTACCGCCGAGACCGATGTTTATTTCCGGCTCGGGTCTGCTCTTGTACCACCGAGACCAATGTTTCCTTCCGGCTCGGGTCTGCTCTTGTACTGCTGAGACCGATGTTTCTTTTCGGCTCGGGTCTGCTATTGTACCGTCGAGACCGATGTTTCTTTCCAGTTCGGGTCTGCTCTTGTACCGCCGAGACCGATGTCTCTTTCCGGCTCGGGTCTGCTCTTGTACCACCGAGACCGATGTCTCTTTCCGGCTCGGGTCTGCTCTTGTACCGCCGAGACCGATGTTTCCTTCCTGCTCGGGTATACTCTTGTACCGCCGAGACCGATGTTTATTTCCGGCTCGGGTCTGCTCTTGTACCGCCGAGACCGATGTTTATTCCGGCTCGGGTCTGCTCTTGTACCACCGAGACCAATGTTCCTTCCGGCTCGGGTCTGCTCTTGTACTGCTGAGACCGATGTTTCTTTTCGGCTCGGGTCTGCTATTGTACCGTCGAGACCGATGTTTCTTTCCAGTTCGGGTCTGCTCTTGTACCGCCGAGACAGATGTTTCTTTTCGGCTCGGGGCTGGATTTCGTTCCGCAGAGGCCACTTGTTTATTCGGCTCGGGGCTGGATTTCGTTCCGCCGAGGCCACTTGTTTATTCGGCTCTGGCCTGGATTTCGTTCCGCCGAGGCCACTTGTTTATTCGGCTAGGGGTTGGACTTCGTTCCGCCGAGGCCACTTGTTTATTCGGCTCGGGGCTGGATTTCGTTCCGCCAAGGCCACTTGTTTATTCGGCTAGGGGTTGGACTTCGTTCCGCCGAGGCCACTTGTTTATTCGGCTCGGGCCTGGATTTCGTTCCGCCGAGGCCACTTGTTTATTCGGCTCGGGGCTGGATTTCATTCCGCCGAGGCCGCTTGGTTATTCGGCTTGGGGCTGGATTTTGTTCCGTCGAGGCCTTATGGTTTATTCAACTCGGGGTCGGGTTATGTCCCACCGAGTCGGCTTCTTTGGACTGGGGATGTAACATTCCCCCAGAGCCAAGTCTTTCTTTCAGCTCGGGGTCGGGTTACGTCCCACCGAATCGGCTTCTTTGGACTGGGGATGTAACATACCCCCAGAGCCAAGTCTTTCTTTTAGCTCGGGGTCGGGTTACGTCCCACCGGGTCGGCTTCTTTGGACCGGGGATGTAACATTCCCCCAGAGCCAAGTCTTTTAACTCGGGGTCGGGTTACGTCCCACCGAGTCGGCTTCTTTGGACTAGGGATGTAACATTCCCCTAGAGCCAAGTCTTTATTCAGCTCGGGGTCGGGTTACGTCCCACCGAGTCGGCTTTTTTGGACTGGGGATGTAATATTCCCCCAGAGCCAAGTCTTTATTCAGCTCGGGGTCGGGTTACGTCCCACCGAGTCGGCTTCTTTGGACTGGGGATGTAACATTCCCCCAAAGCCAAGTCTTTCTTTTAGCTCGGGGTCGGGTTACGTCCCACCGAGTCGGCTTCTTTGGACTGGGGATGTAACATTCCCCCATAGCCAAGTCTTTCTTTTAGCTCGGGGTCGGGTTACGTCCCACCGAGAGACTTATCATCGGCATGGGATCGGAGCATCTCCCCCATGGTCGGCCCTTTATTGGTCTGGGGAGGTGACATTCCCCCAGAACCAAATATTCTTCTCAACTCGGGGTCGGGTTACGTCCCATCGAGTCGATCGTCATCAGCATAAGGGCAAATCATTTTCTCCACGGGTAGATATCGGGAGCCTCGTTGACTTAGCACATGAAGGTGGCGGGAAGGACCAGATTCGCAGCTAATGCATTTTTCTATGCGGTTCCTGGAGTGACCACCGACGGAATCATCGGCACACCAACTTGTTTTTATAGTTCCCGACATTAACTCGCAAACTCGTTGTTACCAAGAACTAGGGGATAGATGTTGATAGTGTTTTTTAAGCACTATGATATTTAAGCAGTTCGGCAGAGGTCAAAAGGGGAACTCTCTTGTTTAATACCGATCCGACCACATGAGTTAGGGGCCGAGCACTTATGATCTGTAACCCGACCACATAAGATCGGATGACCGGGCATTATCAGATCGACAACAACATTCTCAGCTCAAATGACCATTATGACCGACCTCATGAAAACTGAGCATATGGTGAGGCGTGCTCCGGAAGATGACACCCTATTCTTGCGGATAAGACGACAAGTTATCATATTTTCATGGGGAAAACTGGTGAGTCAGAGTCCTAGTAGGATAAAGAAAATAAATGTAGTTTTGATTAGGAATCCTTATGAGAAAAGGGAATAGTTTTGACTAGGAATCCTTATGGGAAAAGGGAATAGTTTCAACTAGGAAATTCTTGTAGGAGAAGGAATCTGATTTCTACACTATTATAAATAGAAGGGTATAGTGTGCATAAAGGGAGGAAGTTAAAAGTGGAGATCAAGATCATTATTGTGAGACTTATAAACAAAAGAGAGAGCTGAGAAGCGTGTTTGAGTAATAAAAGTATCATCATTTTTGTGCCCGTGGACGTAGGTCGGACCAAGATCCGCCGAACCACGTTAAATCTCCTTGTTGATTGGTGTATTTATCTGTCTTTTGCTAAGTTTGCTTTTGGTCCCCCATAACCAAACAAATTCACTATTGAGGGAGGATTGTCTCGGGAGTAATATTCCCATATTGCCCTGAGACCAAAATCAACCGTCAACAGTTGGCGCCGTCTGTGGGGAACTCAACAAAAAGCAGCTCGCGTAGTAAGACGATGGCAGAAGATGGAAATCACCGATCGTCAGGGACTTCACCAGATAGTTTGGGAAATCCAGGGTAAAGGTCTGTTGGTCGAGCCTAATTTGAGGAGGTTCCCGATTGAGGAGGGAAATAGTAGGGCATACTGTATCTACCATAACGTAAGGAGACATGCTACGAATGGGTGCAGAGACCTGCGGGAGCAGGTGGAAGACTTGGTGAAAGAAGGCTATCTCAGTGTGTACATAGACCAATCGGTTTTTGAGGTCAACCAAGTTGATAGCGGAAGTCATCCGATCAGATGCGTGGAATGCTGAGATGCAAAAATGATGTATTAAGAAGAGCCTTGCTTGTAGTGACCCTTGTAGAGTTGCAAGAAAGACAACGGATCCCAAAAAGGTGAGTAAGACCTCTTTCTATCTTAGGTTGACATTTGATTATGCTTGTTTGTTATGGCCCACACAATGGTTTTGATATTTGTTTTACGGCTCGGGTCTGCTCTTGTATTGCCGAGTCCGTTCTGTTGATATATGTTTTACGGCTCGGGTCTGCTCTTGTACTGCCGAGACCGATGTCTCTTTCCGGCTCGGGTCTGCTCTTGTACCACCGAGACCGATGTTTCCTTCCGGCTCGGGTCTGCTCTTGTACCGCCGAGACCGATGTCTCTTTCCGGCTTGGGTCTGCTCTTGTACCGCCGAGACCGATGTCTCTTTCCGGCTCGGGTCTGCTCTTGTACCTCCGAGATCGATGTCTCTTTCCGGCTCGAGTCTACTCTTGTACCGCCGAGACCGATGTCTCTTTCCGGCTCGGGTCTGCTCTTGTACCACCGAGACCGATGTCTCTTTCCGGCTCGGGTCTGCTCTTGTACCGGCGAGACCGATGTTTATTTCCGGCTCGGGTCTGCTCTTATACCGCCGAAACCGATGTTTCCTTCCGGCTCGGGTCTGCTCTTGTACCACCGAGACCGATGTTTCTTTCCGGCTCGGGTCTGCTCTTGTACCGCCGAGATCGATGTTTCTTTCCGCCTCGGGTCTGCTCTTGTACCGCCGAGACCGATGTTTCTTTTCGGCTCGGGGCTGGATTTCGTTCCGCCGAGGCCACTTGTTTATTCGGCTCGGGGCTGGATTTCGTTCCGCCGAGGCCACTTGTTTATTCGGCTAGGGGTTGATTTTCGTTCGGCCGAGGCCACTTGTTTATTCGGCTCGGGGCTGGATTTCGTTCCGCCGAGGCCACTTATTTATTCGGCTCGGGGCTGGATTTCGTTCCGCCGAGGCCACTTGTTTATTCGGCTAGGGGTTGGACTTCGTTCCGCCGAGGCCACTTATTTATTCGGCTCGGGGCTGGATTTCATTCCGCCGAGGCCGCTTGGTTATTCGGCTCGGGGTTGGATTTCGTTCCGCCGATGCCACTTGTTTATTCGGCTCGGGGCTGGATTTCGTTCCGCCGAGGCCACTTGTTTATTCGGTTAGGGGTTGGACTTCGTTCGGCCGAGGCCACTTGTTTATTCGGCTCGGGGCTGGATTTCGTTCCGCCGAGGCCACTTGTTTATTTGGCTCGGGGCTGGATTTCATTTCACCGAGGCCACTTGTTTATTCGGCTAGGGGTTGGACTTCGTTCCGCCGATGCCACTTGTTTATTCGGCTTGGGGTTGGATTTCGTTCCGCCGAGGTCCTTGGTTATTCGGCTATGGGATGGATTTCGTTCCACCGAGGCCGCTTGTTTATTCGGCTCGGGGGTGGATTTCGTTCCGCCGAGGCCGCTTGGTTATTCGGCTCGGTGCTGGATTTCCTTCCGCCGAGGCCGCTTGTTTATTCGGCTTGAGGCTGGATTTCGTTCCGCCGAGGCCACTTGTTTATTCGGCTCGGGGCTGGATTTCATTTCGCCGAGGCCACTTGTTTATTCGTCTAGGGGTTGGACTTCGTTCCGCCGAGGCCACTTGTTTATTCGGCTCGGGGTTGGATTTCGTTTCGCCGAGGCCCTTGGTTATTCGGCTATGGGATGGATTTCATTCCGCCGAGGCCGCTTGTTTATTCGGATCGGGGCTGGATTTCGTTCCGCCGAGGCCGCTTGGTTATTCGGCTCGGGGCTGGATTTCGTTCCGCCGAGGCCGCTTGTTTATTCGGCTTGGGGCTGGATTTCGTTCCGCCGAGGCTGCTTGGTTATTCGTCTCGGGGCTGGATTTTATTCCGTTGAGGCCTTATGGTTTATTCAGCTCGGGGTCGGGTTACGTCCCACCGAGTAGTCTTCTTTGGACTGGGGATGTAACATTCCCCAGAGCCAAGTCTTTCTTTCAGCTCGGGGTCGGGTTACGTCCCACCGAGTCAGCTTCTTTGGACTGGGGATGTAACATTCCCCAGAGCCAAGTCTTTCTTTCATCTCGGGGTCGGGTTACGTCCCACCGAGTCGGCTTCTTTGGACTGGGGATGTAATATTCCCCCAGAGCCAAGTCTTTCAGCTCGGGGTCGGGTTACGTCCCACCGAGTCGGCTTCTTTGGACTGGGGATGTAACATTCCCCAGAGCCAAGTCTTTCTTTCATCTCGGGGTCGGGTTACGTCCCACCGAGTCGGCTTCTTTGGACTGGGGATGTAATATTCCCCCAGAGCCAAGTCTTTCTTTCATCTCGGGGTCGGGTTACGTCCCACCGAGTCGGCTTCTTTGGACTGGGGATGTAATATTCCCCCAGAGCCAAGTCTTTCAGCTCGGGGTCGGGTTACGTCCCACCGAGTCGGCTTCTTTGGACTGGGGATGTAACATTCTCCTAGAGCCAAGTCTTTCTTTTAGCTCGGGGTTGGGTTACGTCCCACCGAGTCGGCTTGTTTGGACTGGGGATGTAACATTCCCCCAGAGCCAAGTCTTTCTTTCAGCTCGGGGTTGGGTTACGTCCCACCGAGTCGATCGTCATCATCATAAGGGCAAAGCATTTTTCTCCACGAGTAGATATCGGGATCATCGTTGACTGAGCACATAAAGGTGGCAGGAAGGACCAGACTTGCAGCCAAAGCATTTTTCTCTGCGGTTCCTGGAGTGACCACTGACGGATTCATCGGCACACCATCTTTTTTAATAGTTCCCGGTATCAACTCGCAAACTCGTTGTTACCGAGAACTAGGGGATAGATGTTGATGTTGTTTTTTAAGCACTATGATATTTAAGGAGCACGACAGGGGTAAAAGGGTAATTCCTTTCTCGGTCAAGATCATTAATGCCGACCTGACCACAACAGGTAGAGACCGAGCACTTGATGATAGGTGATCGACCATTTTGGTTCGGATGACCGATCATTATCAAATCGGTAGTAGCATTCCCGATTCAAATGACCATTATGACCGACCTCATGAAGACCGAGCATATGGCGAGACGTGCTCCAGAAGATAAGATACCATATTCTTACAGATAAGATGACAAGTTATCCTACTTTCATGGGGTAAACAGGTGAGTCAGAGTAATAGTAGGATAAAGAAAGTAAAGGTAGTTTTGATTAGGAATCCTTATGGGAAAAGAGAATAGTTTTGACTAGGAATCCTTATGGGAAAAGGGAATAGTTTCAACTAGGAAATTCTTGTAGGAGAATGAATCTGATTTCTACACTATTATAAATAGGAGGGTAGAGTGAGTGTAGGGGGCATCAAATTCATTACCATCAAACTCGTAAAAAACAAGTTGAAGGGGGGGAGCGGAGTTGGGATCAGAATCATTATTGTGAGACTTGTAAACAAAAGAGAGATCAGAGAAGCATATCTCAGTAATAAAAGTATCATCCTTTTTGTGCCCGTGGACGTAGGTCGGACCCAGATCCGTCGAACCACGTTAAATCTCCTTGTCGATTGGCGTATTATTTGTCTTTTTGCTAAGTTTGCTTTTGGTCCCCCATAACCAAACAAATTCACTATTGAGGGAGGATTGTCTCGGGAGTAATATTCTCATATTGCCCTAAGACCAAAATCAACCGTCAACAGAATTATCATGCATTTTAGTGCATTTCTTGACAATATTTACAAGGATTAGGCTTGATTTTCAAAATGTCAAATTTTCTCTTTCTTCAGGGCTAGCCGAGAATGCGAAGGGTGTGTGGGTAGTTGTTTTGTTAATTCTGAATATAAATGATAATGGTTTATGTGTTTGATGATGATTTAAGCATGGATTAGCTTTGTTAAGTTTAATGTCAAAACTGTTTCCCTAATGTTAGGGCTGGCCCAAAAATTATATGGTATGTAGGAGCTATTAGTTGCTTTTATTTGATAAGGGATGGACTTAGTTCAAGAGTTGGGATGATGTTAAAACATGAATTTAGTTTGGTTATGTTGTAAAGTTTTAATTTGACTATGAGGCCTCCTTGGTCGAATCTTGGTAGGGTGTTAGGGGATTATTTTTATGATTTTTGGTTATAAAAATTGATGATTTATGTTTAACAATGTATTGTGTGTGTGTTGTTTGAGGATTGAGATGAGAAAATATAAGTTGCCTCTAAACCCCTTTTGGTCGAAATTCATTATGTGTGGGAAATAATACTTCATTACATTGATGGTTATTGGGGATCTTTTATGGTTAAATGTTGTGTGTTAGTATGAGTTGTATTGATTTTGTAGAGAAAAGTTCAAAAGTGATTAAATTAGTGTCTTGGCTAAATGGTGTGCATGTGTTGGCAAGTTGATCTTGTGATAATGATGATGATAGATATTGGTTCATGTATCTTGTAATTTTATAGCATGAAATATGTTGAAAAAAAATGATGGAAGCTTCATAATTTAGTTTATTTTCCATGTGGCCGAATCTTGGGTAATAAAGGGGAAAATGTTTTGATTATTTTTATGATGATAGATAAGGATTAAGTATTTCGTGGTATCATGGTTTGAGTGGTGATAAAGTTATGTTTGTTATGGTTAGTGTGATATGTGAAAGATAAGTTTATCATGTGGTTAATCGTACGTTTATGATATGACTAAGAGTATAAACATGTGTGAGATAATGCCTACAAGGTAATATGTGCAAAATGGAATTTGGAATGTTAATAGAGAATATGTAAGGCTATGTATAAGCTTGTGTTAGGCGTGTATGAATTTATGCGTGTATTGTTGGACAATTATGACCCATATCATCACTATTTGTACAGATCATGGTGTTGTTGTAAAAATTAACTATATGACAAAGGAAATTGCCCTTTTATCATTTGTAATTAGATTACCAAGATGTATAAATGATAGAAGGTCCATATGATTAGTTCCGGATTGAGATGATATAAGACAGTATCAATCCAAAAAGGTTTAACCATTAAATATCCCTAGTCAGAGTATTATTGAGATTGGACATCGATAATGCGTAAAAGACTATTATTACACTTGTGCGCGTTGTAGGAGCATAACGTCATAGTTCTCATATATTTGGGTATAGGATACTCATGCAAGTGTAATAGGAGGTTGTGTTTACCGATGATACGGGAACAACTTCGCTCTGGATAGACCCCTAAGAATTCCATTGGAAGTATGACTATGTGTCTATGGAAGTCTGAATAAGGGTAGGTGTATTTGGTCTTAACCTGAGACTTGCACCGCTAATACTTGCGACAATCAATATACTTTGGTTTTGGTCGTCCAGGGCTTTAACAGGTTCTGTGTACGCCACTTCTGGGTATATTTAGAATCGTAGTGTATTGGGTGTGATGTCGAGATGGAAGTGTCACTCCAGTCATAGTGGAGATGATAATCACGTAGGATACGGAACTGGTTCTCTTATGTACTGCAGTCATCGGGATAATATGACTAGGTCATGATTATCCGATTATAGAGACTAGTTACCAGAGATCCGATATGTGCTTCGTACGGGGCAGACACAATTCCAGCCCCAGGATTTACACGTGACATTCGATACTGGATCGTAATACGCAATACTACATATACTACGCCTGTTATAGATCACATATTCCAGTAAGAATATTTCTGGACAATTGGGTAGGCACGGTGCTTTACTAGAAGCCAACCATGTCTTGTAAATCGGTAAAAACGTAGTACTAGATACGTACGTGTTCGGATAGTCCGATGACCGAATTTACTGCCAATATATCCGGGGATCTCATGGGTCGCTTTCCGAAGATTCACCGATGACGTATGACTCGCACTTTATTAATCTGGGATTAATTAAAAGAGAGAGAAAATTAATCTGGGATTAATTGCAGAGATATTTTATCTGGGATAAAATATTATTTAAAGAGAGAGAACGATTAATTTGGAATTAATCGATAAAATAATATATTTGATATATTATACGAAATTGGATTTCGACGCGGAATTAAAATTAGATTTTAATTCGGGTGAACGAGTTAATTTAGAATTAATTCGTTCGCGACGTGAATAGTAATTTTGATAGGCATTATTATTTAATTAAATTTGATTTAATTACGTCGCAACGGAAAATTCGTTAATTCGAAATTAGCGAACGCGAGCCCGGGAGTGTTTGCGGACGCACTCGCATTTCGAATTCAAGTGCGGCCCATAAGTCACATCACGCGTCACATCACTTGTCAACTTTAGTCCCTTTGATTGATGGAAGTTGATGAGAAATGATGGAAGAGTGTTAGACACTCAAGTGTGATTGAAAGACATATACCATTATTTTATTAATTGGTATTTGACTTTTATTTTGGTATTAGTTTTAGAAACAAAAAACCAAAACAACACATCTCTCATTCTCTCATTCTCTATCTCTCGGCCAATAGGCCATTTCTCTCTTTTGTTCTCCAAAAACCGTGAGCAAGGAGAAGCAATATGGGAAAATTTGTGGCAAATTTTTCCAATGCTAGCACATGAAGAGTCATCCTAAGGTGATAGGGAACTAACTCATGAGCATTGAATCACCACACAAAGCTTGGAGCTTGGAGATCCATCCATGGAGTTGACCGATTTTTGGAGCACAAAATGGAGCAAATTGCCGTGAGCTTCATGGAAGGAGCAAAAGATTTTTTGTTGTTCCTCGCATCGCAAAAGCCGATCAATATAAGTATGATTCCGCCATACTTCTTTGTTGTATTCGCACATGATTTCTTGCTTGAATTGATCATTGGGACTAACTAGAAACCCAACAATGGTATCAGGCCATTTTGAGCATGAAATGAAATTAGGGTAAAATTAGGGTAAAATCAATTTGAGCATCATTTGATAAAATTGATTGATTGAGTATGCTTGAATGATGATGTATTGAAGTTGTATATGATCAATTTCATGAAAAGTTGATTGGATCAATTTTTGCCCAAAGTTTAGGCTTGGCCGAATGCTATTGTTGCCCTAAGTCATGGTATTTTTTGTTCCTTTGATCATTGGATGACTTGAAACAATTGGGAAATGTTGATTTGTAATTCAATTGGATTGAAAACGAAATCGGACATAACAACCCCATCAATACCGTGAGCTAAAAGCATGAAAATGATGTGATTTTTTGATTCAAATGTGTTGGACATGTGTTGATGATAATTAGCATAATTAATTGAGTGAATTAGTATTTTGGAAATGTTAATTTGGTTAATTAATTATGGCATACACTTTAGTTAATTAAATTATGAAATTTGGAATTTTGGTAATTTAATTAATTGGGCCAAATTTGGAATTGGGTTTTTAAAAGTTGTAATTGGGCTTAATGGGCTTGGTTGGGCCAAGTTTGGTTTAGGAAAATTGGTTGGATCCAATTGGGCCCAAAACCATATCCATAAAGTCCAATTATGACTTAATGGACCATTAATAATAATTGGGCCTAATGGGCCTAAATTGGTTTCTTGGCAAATAAGGGTGATTCCTTAAATGGGCTTTGATATTTAGGTTTGACCCATATTGACCAAAATTTCATGCCTTAAGAAATTAATTAAAAGCCCATTGGACTTTAATTAAATTAACATTGGATGTTAATCGGGCTTTGAGACCCGTAACGATTAGATTTAGAATCTAAGTCGTAAAGGCACATTAAAAAAACTAATTATTTAATTTAGAATTAAATAAATGAATTAGTATTAAATACAAATTGAATTGGATTTAATGTTGTAGTTTAATATAATTCGAGAATTCGTACTTTGAGTACTTATTCGCAAAACGAGTTTGACTCGCGCAAAATCAAATCATTGTTTGAACATTGGATGGTCATTAATATTCAAATTAATTAATTGGATTAGATTGATTGATAACATGCTTTGTGTGAATACATGGATACGATGTATGAATAATGTATATCGGATGGCTATTAGATGGGTGAGGGCAATTTTGGAAATTGTTGTAATAAATTTAGAATTTATTAATTGGACCTGCGTGTCCAGCCTATTACCTCTTGACTCTGTGTATTTTGACTCTGTAAATAAGGTTTCTTTAGAAGTGTTATGTAATTGGGTAGACGTAATACTTGTGCTAGCGGAAGAGGGGAAATAGAGAGATTTGTTCTAGGAACAATGTGTTTAAATATCCATCCGCATATCATTATTATTTTATTTACTTACGCGCCTTATTATGTGTTTAGAATGCATGTTTAAGGGAGTATGATGATGAGACATTAACAAAGATAATTAATTGGTTGCCAATTACGGGAAAAACCCTCACAACATATTAAGCGTTTTTCTTTCCATTGAATGATTCTTACTCAAGATCCAAGACTAGCACTAGTTTGTTGGCCAAAGTCAAGACCTTTGTCCGTCGCGGATGTGTTTGAATCATGAAGGCTTTGTTCCATATTGGTGTCTTGTCCAAGTTGTGATTTGTTGGCCAAAGTCAAGGTCACTTCTTGTCCATCGACATCGATTATGAAGCTTTCCATAGTCAATGGGTTCCGCTTAACTAGGATCATTAAGTTTGTTGTGCCAAAGCCAAAGCTTAATTGATTCAGAGGAAAAAGGTTAGGCAATATATTGGATATATTGGCATATATAAGATATATGTTTCGGACTTGGATGTCCACCTACTGGATCTAGGAATTGGATGAGATCCAATTGATCTTAGAGATCTACCTAGTTAATTATCATACAATTTGTTGGCCAAAGTCAAGATTGTGTGTTATTTAACGGGATCCTAGCCCACTAGGAAACAAGGTTTCTCGAGTACTCAACAGAGGGTTGGAGGCTCGCCGAAAAATAGTGGGAGGCAAGTATTAAATTTGCAATATTCGTTTAGTCACTTGCCATACGCGCTCATTCAAAATGTTCGTCAAATAAATTAATAAATTAGTTGGACTAATATTTAAATGTTGTTTTAATTAAACAGTTGGACTATATTCAAACTATTTCATTTATAGTTGATTATATAATTGGATTATAGTAATCAATATATTTGAATTAACCATTTCAATTAATAGTTGATTTTATAATTGGATTATATTAATCAATAAAATTGAATTTAACCTATTAAATTATAGTTGATTATATAGTTAGACTATACTAATCATTATAATCAATAGTACCTAAAATCGTTGATTCGATAGTTGGACTATTGGAATCAAGATAATTGAAAGATTAGTGTTTAAAACATAATCCTGGGTGAAAATGTATTTAAACGGCTTTAATTTTCAAATTGGGAATAAAACTTCAGGATAGTCCTGAAAACCGAGTAGTTACTTTATTTGATAGAGTGACGTCTCGAGCCTAAGCCAGAAGTTGAGCAAATAGTAGAACATGATATTTGGAATATTCATGTGATGATAACTTTAGTGCTTAATCTGTTATGCTTGCCGCAGAGACTCCTTAATTTCTTAGTCAGAACTAAGGATTAGATCCTTATAGTATGATAATGAAATTGAAGGATCTTCATTGATCTATTCTTAGATCTTAGAAGTACTAAATTGCAATAGAAAACTCTTGGAAAGTTAATGGCTGTACTCAAGGAGACAAAGCCAGAGTTTGCAATAGGGCAAGAAGCGCAAGACGCATCTTACTTCGACATTCCAGAAGGCCAAGGCTTGCCCAAAGGCTTCTGAGTGTGGAAAAGAGGCAAATGCAAAGTCATTATAATCTTCTGGGAAGATAAATGACATATCCCAAGATGTCTGCCTAAACTGTGGCAAACGGGGTCACATAAGCGTTACTGCCATATGGACAAGGCAGACATGAAGGAATTTAAGACGGTGCAAGGCTCTGACTTCAAATATGTTTGTCATTAACATGTTCACTACTAGTATTAAAATTGGATTTTAGATACTGGATGTGGGACATAAATATGTGCTGATGTGCAGAATCTGCTGAGAGCAGGATATTGACTTCAGATGAGACCTACCTACGAATTGAAAACGGGACGAGAGTCGATGTTTTAACCGTAGAAACCTAAGTTTAGGAACTACCCTTCAGATGTGTACTTAAATTAGGAAACTGTTTCAATGTAACTAGTTTGACTAGAAACATTATCTCTATATCAGGGTTTAACTCGTTGTGGGTATACCTTTATATTCTAGAACACTAAAGTGTTTTATTTTATAAAGATGATATTGAGATAAACACATTAGATATGAATAACAATATTTATATTTTGAATATAAATAAATCTCAAACGTATAACATGACAAACAAATAGCTCAAACTGATTTAATCAGTTGAGACTTATTTGTGGCATTGTTGTCTGGGATAGAATTAACAAGACTCGTATATCCACACTTTCGAAGAGTGGATACTAGGACGGATTTGATTCTATTCAAATAATGTCTACGAATCTAGTTTATTGGGCAAAGTGCCTAAAATACCTTTTACTTGGTAAAAGTGTAAGTGACATCGATCTGTTAGCCCTTTTTCATAGTGATGTAAGTGGGCCCATGTCTAGCTAGGCTAGATGTGGATATGAATATTTCATGACCTTTACGGATGTGGCATCGCGTTATGGTTATGTGTTTCTTTTGAAACAAGAATCGGAAACTTTTGATGAATCAAAGAGTTGCGACACGAAGTAGACAAACAGATCGGCTAAAGTATTAAAACATCATGATTGGACCGTGATGAAAATACTTAAGCAATAAGTCTCTCATATACTTGAAAGAGTATAGTATTCTTTCAATGAGGACTCCTCCCAGAACACGTCGGTCTGACGGTGTGTCCGAATAGAGAAACCAAATTTTATTGGACATGATAAGGTTGAACATGAGTCGCTCTGAGCTACCATTTCCTTCAAGGGATACGCATTAAACAGTGCAAAACTTATTTAGAATAAGGTTCCATAAAAATCTGTTAGACAGACTTCATATTAGATATGAACAGGAAAGAAACCGGGTTTTCTGATTCCTGAAGATTTGGGAATGCTAGGCATATGTTTGGATGATACCAAACTAGAACCCAAATTGGATAAGTGCCTAATTTGTGGGTTATCCTAGGGAAACCAAAGTATAGTACTTATACAACTCACAAGAGAACAATGTAATTATTGCTCGCCATGCGGTTTTCCTAAGAGGAATACCAATATGCAGTGGTAAGTGGGAGGAAAGTAAAACTCGATGAAAATCGGAGTAATACTATTCCAGGCACCGATTCCTTAATGGAACCCAAATAGTTCATCAAGGATGAAACTATACCAATAATCTTCGAATACACAACAACCGCGTAGGTCGGAGAGAGTAAGAAAATAACCTGGGGTATGGGTTTCTGATCTCACCTCGTAAAGATGTCAATCTTATTGAGAATACGAACTGACTACGTATGAGGAAGTGATACAAGGTATCGACTCCCTATTATGGCAAAATGCCATGAAGTCCGAAATGGATTCCATGTATACCAACCAAGTTTGGATACTGGTTGATGTACCGGAAGGCATTGTGCCAATTGGTACTATATAAGTCTTCAAGGAAGACATACATGGAAGGCAACATACCCACGTACTAAGCTAGGCTAGTAGCAAAAAGGTATCGTTATCAACATTGTGTTGATTACGATGAAACCTTTTAACCATTGCCATTGTTAAATCCATTTGGATAATGCTTGCTGATGCTGCATGTTTCATTCATGAAATATGGCAGCTGAACGCCAAAACCGCTTTCCTTAACGGAAACCTTTTGGAGGATGTTTATAACATCCTGACGGTTTTGTTGTACCAAAATAAGAAAACAAGGTTTGCAAGTTAACTCAATCCATGGATGGATTGTAGCAAGCATTGCGTTCTTGGAATTATAGTTTTGATATAATCATAATGGTATATGATTTAATTCAAAACGAAAATGATTCTTGTGTATATAAGAAGGTTAGTGGGAGCGCACTGACAATGAATGTCCTAAGTAATGATGAATATCATTTCTGAGGCTGGAATAGTGTCTGCCCTGTATGAAGCATATATCGGATTACAAGCAACTAGTCTCTTTAATTGGATAATCATGACATTGTCATATTATCCCGATGGTTGCAACCAATTAGAGTACCAGTTCTGTATCCCTGCATGATCATCATCTCCATATGACTGAAGTGATACTTCCATCTTGACATCACACCCAATACACTACAATTCTCAATAAACCCAGAAGAGGCATACACATAACTTGTTAAAGTCCTGGACGACCAACCCAAAGCGTATTGATTGTCGCAAGTACTAGCGATGCAACTCCCAGGTTAAGACCAAATACACATACCCTGATGCGGATTCCCATAGACACATAGTCATACCACCAATGGGATTTCGCGGGGTCTATCCAGAGCGAAGCTGTTTCCGTACCATCAGTAAACACAACCTCCTATCACACTTGCATAAGTATCCAATACTTATATATATGAGAACTATGTTGTTACGCTTCTATAACACGCAAAAGTGCAATACTAGTCTATTCCGCATTATCGATGTCCAATCTCGATAATACTATGACTAGGGATATTTAATGATTAAACCGTTATGGATTGATATTGTCTCATATCTTATAATCCAGAACTAATTATAAGGACTTTTATCATTTATATATTTAAGTAATCAAATTACAAAATGATAAAATGCAATTTCCATTGCTACATAGTTAATTTGTACAAAAACCACAATGTCTTTTACAAATAGTGACGCTATGGGTCATTATTGTCTAACAGTTTCATCATAGTCGACACTATGTCTTTGACGATACCCTTTCTGTATAAGCCTAGCTGTGTACATTTGTATTTTTCCATCCATGTATGCCTTCTAGTACATCAACCAGTATCCAAACTTGGTTGATATACATGGAATCCATTTCGGACTTCATGGCATTTTGCCATAAAAGGAGTCGATACCATGTATCACTTCCTCATACGTAGCCAGTTAATCTTCCTCAATAAGATTGACATCTTCATGAGGTGAGATCAGAAAGCCATACCTCCCAGGTTATTTTCTGACTCTCTCCGACCTACGCGATTCTTATGTATTCGAAGATTCTTGGTACAGTTTCATCCCTGATGAACTGTTGGTGTTCCATGATGACTCGGTGCCTGGAACAGTATTACTCTGATTTTCATCGAGTTTTACTCCTCCCACTTACCACTGCATATAGGAATTCCTCTTAGGAAAACTGCATGGAGAGCAACAATTATATTGTTCTCTTGTGAGTTGTATAAGTACTATATTATAGTTTCCCTACGACAACGAACAAATCGACATTTATCCGATTTGAGTTATAGTTTGGTATCATCTAAACGTATGCCCAACATTCCCAAATCTTCAAGAATGAGAAACATGGTTTCTTTCCTGTTCATATCTAATATGAAGTCTATCTAACAGATTTTCATGGAACCTTATTCAAAATAAGTATTGCACTGTTTATTGCGTATCCCTAGAAGGAAATTGGTAGCTCAGAGCGACTGATCATTTTAGGTATTGTCCATCATGGTCTGATCGCAATGTTCTAATACTTTTATCGGTCTGTTTTCTTACTTCGTGTCGAAACTCTTTGAATTTATCAAAAGTTTCTGACTTGTATTTCATAAGATACATATAACCGTAACGCGATGCCACATCCGTAAAGGTTACGAAGCATTCATATCCACCTCTAGCCTAGCTAGATATGGGCCCACTTACGTCACTATGAACGAGGGCAAACAGATCGGTGGCACTTGTACTTTTACCAAGTAAAAGGTGTTTTAGGCACTTTAACTAATTAAACTAGATTCGTAGACATCATTTGAATTAGAATCAAATCTGTCCTAGTATCCACTCTTCGAAAGTGTGGATATATGAGTCTTGTTTAAGTGTCCCAGACAACAATGCCACAAATAAGTCACATTAGATTTACTCAATTTGAGCTATTTGTTTGTCATGTTATATGTTTGAGATTCATTTATATTCAAAATATAAAGACCATTATTTACATCTGATGTAAATATCTCGATATCACCTTTATAAACAAAACACTTAGTCTTCTAGAATAGAAAGGTATACCCGCAAAGGGTTATACTAGATATATAGATATTATTTCTAGTCAAACTAGGTACAGTATAACAGTTTCCTAATTTAAGTACATGCCCTAAGGGAAGTTCCAAAACTTAGGTTCCTACGGCCAAAACAGCGACTCTCGTCCTCTTTCGGACTTGTAGGTCGATCTCATCTGAAGCCAGTTTCCTGCTTATCAGCAGATCCCGCACATCAGTACATATATTCATGTACCACATATAGTATCAAAAATCCAATTTTAAAACCAGTAGTGAACATGTTTATAACAAACATTCTTGAAGTCGGAACCTTGTCCCGCCTTCAATTCCTTCATGTCTGCCTTGTCCATATGGCAGTTACACTTCTAGTGACCCCGTTTGCCACAGTTTAGGCAGACAACTTGGGATATGTCCTTTTAAGAAGCTCTAGCTGTGCACAACAGATTGAGCACTAAATTTATCATCATAATAAGTCTTCCTAAGCTCATGCTCTACTATTCGCTCAACTCCGGGCTCATGCTTGAGAGGTTTCTCTATCAAATAAAATAACTTCTTAGCTCCTAGAACTATCCTAAAGTTATATTCCCAATATGAAAATTAAAGCCGTTAAAGACATTTTCCTCAGGATTATGTCCATTGACGCTATCTTTCAGTCATGTTGATTGTTATAGTCTAACTATCCAATCAACGCTTTCAGGTACAATTAAATATAATGATTACTATAATCTAACTATATAATCGACTACAATTGATTGGTTACATTCAAATGTATTGATTACTATAATCTAATTATATAACCAAATACAAATGAAGTAGTTTGAATACAATCTAACTGTTCAATTAAAACAATAATTAAATATTAATGACGAAAAATGAAAAGAGCGGGTATTGGCAAGTATTTAAATGAAATTGCAAATTAATACGTGCCTCCCACTATTTTTCGGCAAGTCTCTAACCCTCTGTGGAGTACTCGGGAAACCTAGTTTCCTAGTGGGCTAGGATCCCGTTAAATAACACACAACCTTGACTTTGGCCAACAAGTTGTATGAAACTTAACTAGGTAGATCTCTTAGATCAATTGGATCCCATCTAATTCCTAGATCCAGTAGGTGGACCTCAAAGTCAGAAACATATATCCAATATATGCCAATATATTCGATATATTCCCTAACTGTTTTCCTCTGAATCAACTAAGTCTTGGCTTTAGCTCAACAAGCTTAATGATCCCAGTTAAGCGTGACCCATTGACAGTGGGAAATCTTCGTAATCGAGGTCGATGAACAAGAAGTGACCTTGACTTTGGCCAACAAATCACAACTTGCCCAAGACATACGATATGGAACAAAGCTTTTGTGATTCAAACACATCCGCGATGGACAAAGGTCTTGACTTTGGCCAACAAACCAATGCCAATCTTGGATCTTGAGAGAGAATCACTCAATGGAAGGAAAAACGCTTAATATAAATGAGGGTTTTTGTCATGATTTGGCAACCAATTTATTATCTTTAATTAGGTCTCATCATACACCCTTAAGAATGCATTCTAAAAGCATAATAAGGCGCGAAAGAAAATTAATAATGATATGCAGATGGATATATAATACATTTTGTTCCTAAAACAAATCTCTCCATTCCCTCTCTCTTGCTAGCACTATTCATCCTTCTACCCAATTACATAATAATTCTAAAGAAACCTCATTTACATTAAGGGGAATTGGTGAAAAGAGAAATACAATGAGAAAAGAGGTAATAGGCTGGACAAGCATGTCCAATTTAATAAATTCAAAATTTATTACAACAATTTCTAAAATTGCCCTCACCCTTCTAATATCCATCTGATATACATTATTCATACATACATCCAATTATTCACACAAAGCATGGTATCAATCAATCTAATCCAATTAATTAATCTTTGATTAATGACCATCCAATGTTCATACAATGATTTGATTTGCGCGAGTCCAACTCGTTTAAGAATAAATACTCGAAGTAAGTATTCTTGAATTATATCGAACTACAATTCTAAATACAATTTAAATTGTATCCAATACTAATTCATATTTAATTCCAAATTAAATAATTACACTTATTTATGTGCCTTAAAGACTTGGATTCCAAATCCAATCTTAAAGTGTCTCAAAGGCCTAATTAGTATCAAATACTGTTCAATTAAAGTCCAATGGGCTTTCAATTAATTCTTTAGGCGTGGGCTTTGGCCATTATTGATCAAACCCAAAAGCCTTGGCCCATTTAGGAATCACCCTATGTCATAGAATCAATTTTGGCCCATTAGGCCCAATTAAATTATTAAAGGCCCAATTGTCATATTTTGGACTTTATGGAAATGGTTTAGGACCAAATATGATTCAAGACTAAAATTTGGCCCAACCAAACCCATTAGCCCAAATACAACAAATTAAATTAATACATTATTCCAAATTACATATTAATTCAATTCAAGTATAATTAACACAATTAATTAATTAATCTAGTATTTCCAAAACACTATTAATCTAATTAATCATGATTAACATTTTAATTTATGTTCCAACATAAATAAAGCACAATCAATCCATTCCAACATGCTTCATACTCTCGACAATACAAGAAATTAACATCCAATTTGATTTCAATCTAATTAAATCAACAATTAACATTCAATTTCATGTGAATCAACATATCCAATTGTTTAATTCAAAAAATTAACCATGAGCTTCCTAGGGTAATTTTCGGCCAAACATGGATTTTGGCGATTTTTTATCTAATCAATTTATCACAAATCCAATTATATACAAATTCAATTCAACATCATATAAACTCAACCAAACAATCAATTTAAGAAAAATCAAGCTCTAAGCATAAAATCCCAAATTAAAGTTTACAAACCCTAGAATCCAAATCATGCTTAGATCTCGCTTTGATAACTTTGTTAGTGTCCTAGACATGCCACGGGATCTCTAAGCGTGATTAGTGTGTGAATAAATCAAGAAGTTTGCGGAATAAACTTACATTGATCGGTTTTGACTTTCAATATTTCCATGAATGTTTAAGCTTCCAAGCTCATGGGTGAATATCCCTATCACCTTCATTTGACTCCCTTATGTGCTAGCAAGAACAAATGAAACAAATTTTATCTTCAAAGGAGAAACAAATTTGTTCAAGAGAGAGGAAAGAAATCGCCCCTATTGATGAGCCAAGGCCAATCGGCCATTCAACAAAAACAGAGGGCAATATTCATTTCCCTTTATTTCGGCCAAAATCACTTGAAAAAGAAGCCAAAATTGGCTTTTGAATCAGAGCCAAAAATCGGCCTTATGAAAAAGAAAATGGAGAGCTTTTATAGCCACTGTGTGCGCCAAAAAAAAGGAGAAGATTAAAATGGCCACCTCGCCAAACCGAGAGAGAAAGAAATAATAAATAATTTCCAAAATTCATTAATTGTTTATCTTTTGTTGGTGGGTGAAATGGGTAAGTAAAATCCAATTTATTACCCAACAACTTCCATCAACAAATGACTAGTTGATGTAAGTGAGTGGGTCCCACCATATTGAATTCAAAATTCTAATTACTTACACAACACACTTTGGGTTCGGATTCGTTTAATCCGATTAAACGAATTTTCTGTCGCGACGCAATTAAATTAAATAATTATACATCGCAAAATTATTATTAAAGTCGCTTACAAATTAATTACAAATTTATTCGTTCGCCCGAATTAAAATCCAATTTTAATTCCGCTTTGAAATTCGATTTCAATTAATATATCTAATATATTATTTAATCGATTAATTCCAAATTAATCATTCTCTCTCTCTTCAATCCGATTTTTATCCCAGATAAATAAATAAATTAAATAGTAAATTCCAATTTAACTATTAAATTCACTTTGCCGATTAATTCTAAATTAATCACATTCTTTCTTCTCGACGAATTTAATCCCAGATAAACTCTCGACACAATTAATCCCAGATTAATTCTTTCTCTGATAATTAATCCCCACATTAATTATTGCCGTAATTAATCTCATATTAATTTTCTCTCTCTTGATAATTAATCCAATATTAATTTTGTTCGAGTCAAACATCATCGGTGAATCTTTGGGATGCGACCCAAGAGATCCCTGGATATGTTGGCAGTAAATATGGTCATTGGACTATCTGAACACGTGCGTACCTGGTACCATGTACTTATCGATTTACAAGACATGGTTGGCTTCTAGCAAAGCACTGTGCCTACCCAATTCTCTAGAAATATTCTTCTACGGAATACAAGATCTTTGTCAGGCGTAGTATACGTAGTATTGCACATTACGATCCAGTATCGGATGTCACATGCTAGGCCTGGGGCTAGAGTTGTGTCTGCCCCATACGAAGCATATATCCGATCACAAGCAACTAGTCTCTTTATGAACGGAAAGTCATGACCTAGTCATACTTCCCCGATGGCTATAACACTTAGAGTATCAGTTCTGTATCCCTGCGTGATCATCATCTCCATATGACTGATGTGATAATTCCGTCTTGACATCACACCCAATACACTACGATTCTCAATATACCCAGAAGAGGCGTACACAGAACCTGTTAAAGCCCCGGACGACCAAAACCAAAGTATATTGATTATCGCAAGTATTAGCAATGCAAGTCTCATGTTAAGACCAAATACACCTACCCTGATTCGGATTCCCATAAACACATAGTCATACTACTAATGGGATTCCGGGGGGTCTATCTAGAGCGAAGCTGTTTCCGTACCATTGGTAAACAGAACCTCATATTACACTTGCATGAGTTTCCAATACCCAAATATATGAGAACTATGCCGTTACGCTTCCATAACACGCACAAGTGTAATACTAGTCTATTCCGTATTATAGATGTCCAGTCTCGATAATACTACGACTAGTGATATTTAATGATTAAACCTTTGTGGATTAATACTGTCTCATATCTTATTAATCTGGTACTAATCATATGGACTTTTATCATTTATATATCCAGGTAATCAAATTACAAATGATAAAAGAGCAATTTCCTTTGTCACATAGTTAATTTGTACAACAACACCATGTTCTGTACAAATAATGATGCTATGGGTCATAATTATCCAACAGTATGAGACTCCGTCATGAGGAGGTTGACTTACGCATGGGTAATGGAGCAAAATTGGTTGCATTGTGTATGGGGACTTATTCATTAGTTTTGTCGAATGGTTTAGTTTTAGACTTAGAAGATTGCGTTTATGTACCTTCTCTAGTAAAGAACATCATTTCAATTTCTTCTTTATGTAATAAAGGGTTTTCATGCCTAATAAGTTGTAATGAATATCTATTTATTTCAATAAAATAAAATATGGAGATGGTATTTGAATAATGGAATCTAGGTTTTACAAGCTAACAAAGAATGTTCAACCTCTAATATATAAAATGTTAACTCGAATAATCTCAATGAATCACTTCTATGGCACAGTCGCTTAGGTCATATCAATGAAACAAGATTAACTAAGCTACATAAGGATGGGTATTTCAAACCCTTCAAATATAAACCTTATGTAACTTATGAGTCTTGTTTACTTGGTAAAATGACCAAATTACCCTTCAAAGGTAAAGGACATCATGCAGTGGAGACATTAGAACTCATACACTCTGATGTATACCGACCAATATCATTCACCGCTAGAGGTGGATTCTCCTACTTCAATACCTTTATCGATGATCATTCACGATATTGGTATGTGTACCTTATGTGGTATAAATCTGAAGCCTTTGAGAAATTCAAAGACTTCAAGGCTGATGTAGAAAACCAGCTTAATAAAAGTATTATGTCACTAAGGTCTGACCGAGGTGGTGAATACTTAAGCAACGGATTCAAGATTTGAGAGAAAATGGCATTTTTCCCAGTGGACTCCTTCGGAAACTCCACAGCATAATGGGGTCTCCGAAAAGGAGAAATCGACATTATTAGATATGGTCATCAATTATGCCAGACACGATCTACCTCTTTCATTTTGGATATTGCCTTTAGAAACTGCAACACTACAACTAAACCAAGTTCCTGTTGTTGGTTTCTATAATTAGTCCCAAAGAAAGATTAAGCCATAGAAATACATAACATACATGCAAAGCTAGAAACATGGCGGAATCATACTTACTAAGCTTTGTGACGAAAATGGTGAAGACAATCCTTGAGTCTTCAAGGTGGAAGTTTCGGCCAAGATGAAGAGGAGAGAAGCTCAAGTCTTCAAGTGTTCCAAGCTCCAAGGTTGTTTCCCTATCACCTCTTTTGATCCTTGCTTGTGCTAGCAAAAATGGAGAATGAAAAACAATTTTTCTGCCCTTCAATGAAGCTCACGGCGTGAGCAAAGGAAGAAGAGGAGAGTAAGATGTTTTCAATTTTTGTTCTCTCTTGTTTCCAAAACCGTGAGAGAACAAATGAAAAGCAAAATGAAATGATATCAAATACCAAATGAATTTTTAATCAAAAAACCCTTCAAAAACCGTGAAAGGTTTTCCCTCCAAAAAAAAATTCATCATTTGCCATCATTATCTCACATTGAGAATAGAGACAATGTATCATCCCTTAAAGGTGACTAGATACATCCATCATCTATTCGTATCAAGTAATGAGATATCGCGATGTGATTTGCGGATTCCACCCGTTTCAAAATACGAATGTGTCCGCAAACACTTTCGGGCCCAAATTCGCTAATTCCGAATTAACGAATTTCCGTCGCGACGAGAATTAAATAATTACGCCTAGCGGAATTATTATTCAGATCGCTAACGAATTAATTCTAAATTAATTCGTTTGCCCGAATTAAAATCCGATTTTAATTCCGCGTCGAAATCTAATTTCGTTTAATAATATATCGAATATATTATTTATCGATTAATTCCAAATTAATCGATCTCTCTCTCTCTCTCCTAATAAGGCATTTTATCCAAGATAAAGTTTCTCCGTAATTAATCCAAGATTAATAAAGTTCGAATCAAACATCATAGGTGAATCTTCAGGAAGCGACCCAAGAGATCTCCGGATATGTTGGCAGTAAATACGGTCGTTGGATAATCCAAACACGTACGTACCTCGTACTACGTTTTTACCGATTTACAAGACAAGGTTGGCTTCTAGCAAAGCGCCATGCCTACCCAATTCTCCAGAAATATTCTTACTGGAATATTAGATCTTTATCAAGCGTAGTATACCGTAGTATCGCGTACATCGATCCAGTATCGGACGATCACATGTTAGGCCTGGGGCTGGAAATGTGTCTGCCCCGTACGAAACATATATCGGATATCAAAAAACTAGTCTAAATGACCTGGTCATATTGTCCCGACGGTTGCAACCTTTTATAGAGTACTAGTTCTGTATCCAGTGTGATCATCATCTCCATATGTCTGAAGTGATACTTCCATCTTGACATCACATCCAGTACACTACGATTCTCGATAAACCCAGAAGAGGCGTACACAGAACCGGTTAAAGCCCCGAACCACCACAACCAAAGTTTACCGATTGTCGCAAGTACTAGCGATGCAAGTCTCAGGTTAAGACCATATACACCTACCCTGATGCGGCCTCCCATAGACACGCAGACATACTACCAATGGGATTCCGCGGGGTCTGTCCAGAGCGAAGCTGTTTTCCGTACCATCGGTAAAACACAACCTCCTATCGCACTTGCATAAGTATCCAATACTTAAATATATGAGAACTATGCCGTTGTGCCATCACAACTCGCACAAGTGCAATACTAGTCTATTCCGCATTATCGATGTCCGATCTCGATAATACTCCGACTAGGGATATTTAATGATTAAACCTTTTATATTGATACTGTCTCATATCATCTCAATACGGAACTAATCATATGGACTTTTGCCATTAATATATTAAAGTAAATAATTTACAAAACGGCAAAAGGCAATTTCATTATCACATAGTTAATTTTGTACAATAATACAATATCATTTACAAAATAGTGACGCTATGGGTCATAATGTCTAACAATCTCCCACTTGGCCTATAGCCAGTCACTCAAGCATCTAATACCTGAACTATGTATATGTCGTTCAAACACTTGCTGAAGAACAGCCTTCGTCAGCGGATCTGCAATGTTGTCATCGATGCGACCTTCTCGACTTTTACATCGCCACGATGTATAATCTCCCGAATCAGATGGTAACGCCGAAGAACATGCTTGGATCGTTGATGAGACCTTGGTTCCTTAGCTTGTGCTATAGCCCCGTTATTGTCACAATACAATGGCACGGGCTCAGCAGCTAACGGAACTACTCCTAATCCGATTAGGAATTTTCGGATCCAAACTGCCTCCTTTGCTGCTTCCGATGCAGCAATATACTCCGCTTCAGTTGTTGAATCGGCAACAGTATCTTGCTTGGAAGATTTCCAGCTCACTGCTCCGTTATTCAAACAAAAAATGTACCCCGATTGCGACTTGAAGTCGTCCTTGTCGGTTTGGAAACTTGCATCGGTGTACCCAGACACCTCAAGTTCTCCACCTCCATAAATTAAGAAAGCATCCTTAGTTCGTCTAAGATACTTAAGGATATTCTTAACAGCCATCCAGTGACCTTCACCTGGATCGGCCTGATAGCGACTGCACATGCTCAAAGCATATGACACATCAGGTCGCGTACATATCATGGCATACATGATCGATCCGACTGCCGAGGCGAACGGTATCCGACTCATGTTATCTCTCTCTTCTTTAGTCTTAGGACACATGTCCTTAGACAGAAGGATACCACGTGACATTGGCATCAATCCCTTCTTGGATTGATCCATGTTGAATCGCTTCAACACTTTGTCAATATATGTACTCTGGGAGAGTCCAAGCAGCTTTCTAGATCTATCCCGGTAGATCTTTATTCCCAGAATAAAGGCTGCTTCTCCCAGATCTTTCATGGAGAATTTTAATGAAAGCCAAGCTTTCACCGACGTTAGCATGGGAATGTCATTGCCTATAAGCAATACGTCGTCGACATAAAGGACAATAAAAGTCAGTGCTCTCCCACTAACCTTCTTGTATACACAAGGGTCATCATCGTTTTGTACGAAATCATATTCTTTTATGATCTCATCAAAACGCTGATTCCATGACCGTGATGCTTGCTTCAATCCATAAATGGATCGATTTAACTTACAAACCTTGTTTGCAAGTCTAGGTACGATAAAACCGTCAGGTTGTTGCATATAAACATCCTCCAAAAGGTTTCCGTTAAGGAAAGCGGTTTTAACGTCCATCTGCCATATCTCGTAATCGAAATATGCAGCTATTGCAAGCATTATCCGAATGGATTTAATCATGGCAACGGGTGAGAAAGTTTCGTCATAATCAATACCATATTGTTGACGATACCCCTTTGCTACAAGCCTAGCTTTGTACGTTTGCACGTTGCCATCCATGTCGGTCTTCTTCTTGAAGATCCATCTGCATCCAATAGGCTTTACGCCTTCTGGTGCATCAACCAGTGTCCAAACTTGGTTGGCATACATGGAATCCATCTCGGACTTCATGGCATCTTGCCATAAAGCGGAATCAATATTCTGTATTGCTTCCTCATACGTAGTCGGTTCATTATCCTCAATAAGATTAATATCTACATGAGGCGAGATCAGGAACCCATACCTCTCAGGTACCTTCCTGACTCTCTCCGACCTACGCGGTCCTTGTGTATCTGAAGATTGTGGTACAGACTCATCCTGGATGGTGGTTGTTGTTCCGTCGTTGATTCATTGCCAGGAACAGTATCACTACGATTTTCATCGAGCTCCACTTTCCTCCCACTTACCACTGCATCTAGGAATTCCTTCTCAAGGAAAAATGCATGTAGAGCAACAAACACTTTGTTCTCTTGTGGGTGATAGAAGTAATATCCTTTGGTTTCCTTAGGATATCCCACGAAAAGGCATTTATCTGATTTGGGTTCTAGTTTGGTACCTTCCAAACGTTTAACATATGCCCAGCATCCCCAAATCTTCAGGAAAGAGAAACCTGGTTTCCTTCCTGTCCATTTCTCATATGGAGTCTGTTCAACAGACTTTGACGGAACCTTATTCAAAATAAGTACCGCACTGGTTAATGCGTATCCCCAGAAGGATATGGTAGCTCAGTCCGACTCATCATCGACCTTACCATGTCTAACAAGGTACGGTTTTCTCCGTTCAGACACACCGTTTAATTGCGGTGTTCCAGGAGGAGTCCACTGTGAAAGAATACCATTTTCTTTCAAGTAATCTTGAAACTCATAACTTAAGTATTCGCCACCACGGTCCGACCGCAATGTCTTAATACTCTTTCCTGTTTGTTTTTCTACTTCGTGTCGAAACTCTTTGAATTTCTCAAAAGTTTCCGACTTGTGTCTCATTAGATACACATAACCATAACGAGATGCATCATCCGTAAAGGTTACGAAGTAATGATATCCACCTCTAGCCTGGCTAGACATGGGCCCACATACGTCGCTATGAACGAGGGCTAACAGTTCTGTGGCACGTTCACCTTTACCACTAAAAGGTGATTTAGGCATTTTGCCTAAAAGACAAGATTCGCAGACATCATATGAATTAAGATCAAATCCGTCCAAGTACCCACTCTTCGAAAGTGTGGATATGCGAGTCTTGTTTATGTGTCCTAGACGACAATGCCACATGTAAGCTTCATCTTTTAGATTACTCTTTTTGAGCCTTTTGTTGTTATTTTATGTTTAGGAGATTCATTTATATTCAAAATATAAAGGCCATTATTTGCAACAGCAGTGCAAATTTCTGCATCATTTTTATATAAATAACACCCAGTGTTTCTAAATACAAAAGTGTACCCATGCTGGGTTAACAAAGATACAGATATGATATTCCTAGTCAAACTAGGTATATAATAACAGTTCAAAAGTTTAAGCATATGCCCCGAGGGCAATTCCAAAACAAAAGTCCCTACAGCCAAAACAGCAACTGGAGTTCCGTTTCCGACTCGTAGATCAACCTCCCCTGAAGTCAGCATCCTGCTATCCTGCAGATCCTGCAAATCAGTACATATATGAGCAGCACAACCAGAATCAAAAATCCAATTTTTAAAACTAGAAGTAGTCATATTTATCTCAATAACAAACATACCAGAGGCTAGTGCCTTGCCTGCCTTGATATCCTCCCTTTGTCCCTTGCCCATTCGGCAGTCACGTTTCCAGTGACCCTTCTTGCCGCAGTTGAGGCAGACATCTTGAGATTTGTCCCTTGGCTTCCCAGAAGCTTTTGTCAACTTGCCTTTACCCTTTTTCTTATGTTTCTTCTTCCTCACCCCTCCAGTAGCTTTGGGCCCAGCCTTTGGCCTCTGAGAGGTCGATGCAAAGTGCGCCTCGCGCTTGCCCCCTTTTTGGAGTTCTTTTTCAGACTCCTTTAAGATGGATAACAGCTCTCCAAGAGTGTCATCCGTATCCATCAACTTATAGTTGATTATGATTTGTCTCCAAGTATCAGGAAGTGACTGTAAGATCAAATCTATGGTCAGCTTTGGCCAACTCATCAATATCGGCGATCATTTGAGCCCCGTGGGACTCAACTGATGCGCCTTCAGTCATTCGGGCGCGGAAGAGTTTCTTCACCAACTCGTACCTTTCCATCCGCTTGTTGGAGCGGTGGAGATCTCGCAGTCTAGCCATCATACTATAAGGATCCAAGTCCCTATTCTGGCGACGAAAGTGCTGAGTCATCGAAGCTAACATAATAGCCTGAGCTGTGTCACAATCATTGCTGTGAGTTTTCCATAACTCCAGCTCAAGTGGGTCAGTGGGCTTAGGCGGGAGAGGTGTTGTAAGTGTGTACAGCATCCTCTCAGCCCCAAGGACTATCCTCAGGTTCATTTCCCAATCAGCGAAGTTTGTGCCCTTAAAGACATTGTCACCCATGATGATGTCTCGGACATTTACCTTGCTTGCCATCTCAACTACGATAGTCCAACTATCTAGTTAACGATAAAATGGGTACAGTCAAACTGTTACAAGAAAAAATAACAATGAATTAGTCCAACTAATTTTAATTAATTAAACGAAATAATTTTGAAAGACGCGTAAGGCTAAGTATCTGAATGAAATTGCAAATTCAATACTAGCCTCCCACTATTTTTATCAAGTCTCTAACCCTCTGTTGAGAACTCGGGAAATCCTATTTCCTAGTGGGCTAGGATCCCGTTAAATAACACACAACCTTGACTTTGGCCAACAAGCTGTATGCTATTTAACTAGGTAGATCTCAAAGATCAATTGGATCCATCCAATTCCTAGATCCGGTTAGGTGGACATCCAAGTCCAAAACATATGTATATTACTTATGCCAATGTATCTAATACATTTTCCTAACCATATCCTCCGAACCATCTAGGCCTTGGCTTTGGCACAACAAACCTAATGATTCCGGTTAAGCGGGACCCATTGACAAGGAAAGTTTCGTAATCAATGTCGTTGGACAAGAAGTGATCTTGACTTTGGCCAACAAATCACAACTTGGACAAGACACCGATGTGGAACAAAACTCTCATGATTCAAGTACATCCTCAATTGACAAAGGTCTTGACTTTGGCCAACAAACCAATGCCAATTTTGGATCTTGAACAAGAATCATTCAATGGAAGGATAATTGCTTAATATAAATTGAGGGATTTTGCGTAATTGGCAACCAATTTATTATCTTTGTTAGGTCTCATCAATACACCCTTAAGCATGCTTCTAAAACATCATAAAGTGCATAAAGTAAATTAATAGTGATATACGGATGGATATATAAAACAACTTGTTCCTAGAACAAATCACTCCTTTCCACTCCCCGCTAGCAATATTCTACTTCTACCCAATTACATAATACAATAAGAGAAACCTCATTTACATTGAGGGGAATTAGGTGAGAAGAGAATACAAAGAGATAAAAGAGATAAGGCTGGACACGCAGGTCCAATTTATAAATTCTAAATTTACAATAATTTCTAAAATTACCCTTTCCCTTCTAATATCCATCCGCTATACACTATTCATTCATCACATACATGTATATTTCAAGACATGCTATACAACCAATCTAATCCAATTAATTAGTCTTTGTTTAAGTGATCATCCAATGTTCAATCAACGGTTTGATTTTGCGCGAGTCCAACTCGTTTGAGAATAAGTACATAAGGTACGAATTCACGAATTATATCGAACTACCCGTTAAATCCAATTTAAGTCGCATTCAATATTAATTCAATTTATTTAATTCCAAATTAAATGTTTACACTTTTAATGTGCTTTTAAAGATTAGATTCTAAATCTTATCAAATTGGGTCTCCAAGCCCAACTAACATCCAATGTGTGTTTAATTAAAGTCCGATGGGCTTTCAATTGATTTATCAAGGCTTGGGCTTTGGTCAATGTGGGTCAAACCCAATTACCAAGCCCAAATAAGGAATCACCCTTAAGTGCCATAAAATCAATTTCAAGCCCATAAGGCCCAATTAAACATAAAAGCCCATTAATTAAATTTTAATATTCCAAATTTTAAAATTCAATTGATTAAAGTGTAATTGCATGATTAATTCATTAAACCAAATATTTCAAAAACACCAATTTAATTTATTAATCATCAATTGTTCAAAACACTTGTCTAACATTTATTTGAACAAAAAATCAAGTCCTTTAACATGTCATGTTGTATTCGGCCAAGAGGGATTTTTGCGGTTCGATTTGTTTTTCAATCCAATTGAATCACTAATCTATACCCGTATGGATTTTAAGTCATCTAATGAACTTGAAAGCAAAAAATCCAATTAAGTGAAAGGACCTCCATTTTCGGTCAAGCAACAATTTGGGGAAAAATCATCCAATGCATTTTTCTCAAAATTGATCATGTATTACATCAAATATCATACATATAAGCATACTCAAATCATCTAATGAACTTGTGCATGCAAAATACCAAACCAGTAAAATGACCTACACATTCGGCCAAGGCATCAATTTTGGGGAAAAATTATCCAATGCATTTTTCTCAAAATTGATCATGTATTATATCAAATATCATACATATAAGCATACTCAAATCATCTAATGAACTTGTGCATGCAAAATATTCAACTTAGTGGAAGTACCTCACATTCGGCCAAAGCAACATTTTGGGGAAAATCATCCAATGCATTCTTCTCAAAATTGATCATGTATATATCAAATATCATACATATAATCATGCTTAAGTCATCAAATAAACTTGTGCATGAAAAATTTCAAACCAATGGAAGCACCTCCACATTCGGCCAAGACAACCACTTTGGGGAAAAATCATCCAATGCATTTTTCTTAAAATTGATCATGTAATATATCATATAACATACATATAAGCATACTTTAGCATCCAATTTAACAAGAACATGCTTCAATCAATTTTCCCCAAATTAACCCTAATGTATTTCATGCTTAAACATGGCTCCATGATACCATTGTTGGTTTCTATAATTAGTCCCAAAGAAAGATTAAGCCATAGAAATACATATAACATACATGCAAAGCTAGAAACATGGCGGAATCATACTTACTAAGCTTTGTGACGAAAATGGTGAAGACAATCCTTGAGTCTTCAAGGTGGAAGTTTCGGCCAAGAGAAGAGGAAGAGAAGCTTCAAGTCTTCAAGTGTTCCAAGCTCCAAGGTTGTTTCCCTATCACCTCTTTTGATCCTTGTTGTGCTAGCAAAAATGGAGAATGAAAACAATTTTTCTGCCCTTCAATGAAGCTCACGGCGTGAGCAAAGGAGAAGAGGAGGTGAGACTTTTCAATTTTTGTTCTCTCTTGTTTCCAAAACCGTGAGAGACAAATGAAAAGCAAATGAAATGATATCAAATACCAAATGAATTTTTAATCAAAAAAACCTTCAAAAACCGTGAAAGTTTTTCCCTCCAAAGGAAAATTCATCATTTGCCATCATTATCTCACATTGAGAATAGAGACAATGTATCATCCCTAAAGGTGACTAGATACATCCATCATCTATTCGTATCAAGTAATGAGATATCGCGATGTGATTTGCGGATTCCCCCGTTTCAAAATACGAATGTGTCCGCAAACACTTTCGGGCCCAAATTCGCTAATTCCGAATTAACGAATTTCCGTCGCGACGAGAATTAAATAATTACGCCTAGCGGAATTATTATTCAGATCGCTAACGAATTAATTCTAAATTAATTCGTTTGCCCGAATTAAAATCCGATTTTAATTCCGCGTCGAAATCTAATTTCGTTTAATAATATATCGAATATATTATTTTATCGATTAATTCCAAATTAATCGATCTCTCTCTCTCTCTCCTAATAAGGCATTTTATCCAAGATAAAGTTTCTCCGTAATTAATCCAAGATTAATAAAGTTCGAATCAAACATCATAGGTGAATCTTCAGGAAGCGACCCAAGAGATCTCCGGATATGTTGGCAGTAAATACGGTCGTTGGATAATCCAAACACGTACGTACCTCGTACTACGTTTTTACCGATTTACAAGACAAGGTTGGCTTCTAGCAAAGCGCCATGCCTACCCAATTCTCCAGAAATATTCTTACTGGAATATTAGATCTTTATCAAGCGTAGTATACCGTAGTATCGCGTACATCGATCCAGTATCGGACGATCACATGTTAGGCCTGGGGCTGGAAATGTGTCTGCCCCGTACGAAACATATATCGGATATCAAACAACTAGTCTCTTTAAATCGGACAATCCTGACCTGGTCATATTGTCCCGACGGTTGCAACCTTTTATAGAGTACTAGTTCTGTATCCTGCGTGATCATCATCTCCATATGTCTGAAGTGATACTTCCATCTTGACATCACATCCAGTACACTACGATTCTCGATAAACCCAGAAGAGGCGTACACAGAACCGGTTAAAGCCCCGAACCACCACAACCAAAGTTTACCGATTGTCGCAAGTACTAGCGATGCAAGTCTCAGGTTAAGACCATATACACCTACCCTGATGCGGCCTCCCATAGACACGCAGACATACTACCAATGGGATTCCGCGGGGTCTGTCCAGAGCGAAGCTGTTTTCCGTACCATCGGTAAAACACAACCTCCTATCGCACTTGCATAAGTATCCAATACTTAAATATATGAGAACTATGCCGTTGTGCCATCACAACTCGCACAAGTGCAATACTAGTCTATTCCGCATTATCGATGTCCGATCTCGATAATACTCCGACTAGGGATATTTAATGATTAAACCTTTTATATTGATACTGTCTCATATCATCTCAATACGGAACTAATCATATGGACTTTTGCCATTAATATATTAAAGTAAATAATTTTACAAAACGGCAAAAGGCAATTTCATTATCACATAGTTAATTTTGTACAATAATACAATATCATTTACAAAATAGTGACGCTATGGGTCATAATGTCTAAAGTTCCTTCCCAGACTGTTTTCAAAACCATATGGAGTTATGGTATGGAAACGTCCGTCTAGTCGTAGTTATATAAGAGTTAGGGGATTGTGACACATATGTCAAGCTTCACACAAACTCACATATTAGATGATAGGGAGGCAGTTAAATATAAGTTTGTCACGATATGCCTGGAAATAAGTGGGAGTAGACGTGAACTCGAGACGTACGAGAGAAAAACAAAATAGAACTAACAACCATGCCCCTCAAAAGGGGCTGAGCCGGAACAACACCAAGGTTATGAACTAAGAAGGTCTGGTAGGGAAAAGACATGAGTCTGAAAAGATAAGGTTTTCTATATTGATGGAATATGATCAGGTCATTGATAATGAAATCCCACCAGTTATGACGAAGCAATGCGTGACATTGATTCACTCAAGTGGCTTTAGCCATGAAATCCGAAATAGACTCTATTGTATCCTAATCAAGATGGGACTTGGATGCACTGAAGGGATAAAAACCCATAGCTGCAAGTGATTTACAAGCGTAAAAACTTATGTAGAAGGCAACATCCAAACCTATAAGGCTAGATTGGTGGCGAAAGGTTATAGAAAAATTCAAGGAATTGACTATGACAAAACCTTCTCGCCTGTTGCAATGATAAAGTCCATTCAAATTTTACTGGCACTAGCTGCACACTTTGATTATGAGATTTGGCAGATGGATGTCAAAACAGCTTTCCTTAATGGGAACCTCGTAGAGGAAGTCTATATGACACAACCTGAAGGGTTTGAATCTAAGGATGATAATAATAAAGTATGCAAGCTTAAAAGATCCATTTATGGACTCAAGTAAGCCTCTATAAGTTGGAATATACGATTTGATGAGACAATCAAAGAATTTGACTTCATCAAAAATGTAGACGAGCCATGTGTTTACAGGAAAAGTAGTGGTAGTGTTGTTGTATTTCTTGTATTATATGTCGATGATATATTAATCATCGAGAATGATATTCCCATTATGCAAGCCACCAAGCAATGGTTATCTCAGAATTTCTCCATGAAATATTTGGGAGAAGCAGCCTACATCCTCCGCATTAAGATCTACCGTAATAGATCTAAGAGGTTGTTAGGACTTTCTCAATCTACGTACATAGATAAAGTTTTGAAAAGATTCAAAATGGAAGATTCCAAAAGAGGTAATTTACCTACATGTCATGTAATCAAATTATCTTAGAAGCAATGTCCACATACTCTTTCAGATTGAGAGCGTATGAGTAGGATCCCTTATGCTTCAGCAATAGGATCGATCATGTATGCCATGCTATGTACAAGACCTGATATCTCTTATGCTCTTAGTATAACGAGCAGGTATGAGGCAAATCCTGGTGAGCAACACTGGGCAGCTGTCAAAACAATCCTCAAGTATATGAGAAGAACTAAGGATGTGTTTTTGACATACGAAGATTGTTCTGAGATGAAATTCATTGGTTATTGTGATGTGAGCTTTCAGACCGATAGGGATGACAACAAATCGTAAATAGGATATCTGTTTACTTTAAAAGGCGGTGCTGTGAGTTGGAAAAGCTCAAAGCAGTGAACTACAGAGGACTCCACCACTGAAGCCGAGTATATTGCAGCATCTGAGGCAGCTAAAGAAGCAGTCTGGATAAAGAAGTTCATCACGAAGTTGGAAGTGCTTCCTGCGATAAAGAATGGCGTCACGATGTACTATGACAACATGAGCGCCTTTGCTTAATCAAAGGAACCAAGGTCCCACCAGAAATACAAGCAAGTACTCAGGAATTTTCATATCATCAATGAGATTGTTGAGAGAAAAGAAGTTATTACAGAGAAAATTCCCACAGAAGATAATCTTGCAGATTCTATGACTAAAGGGCCGACTCAACGAAAGCATGATAGGCACACCCGAGAGTATGGTGTCCAAATTCATACTAGTTGGCTATAGTGCAAGTGGGAGATTGTTAGGGATATGCCATATACCCAACTTGAGGATTGGCTATATGTACATGTATTTGTAATATTTTCATTAATTCATAAAATGGAAATCTTTATTATACGTGTCTTACATAACTTATATGAATCATCAACACTGTAATAAACCAATTGGAGTAATAAGACGATGGCTTCCACACCTTATGAGAATCATTACTCTTAAATATTCCTAGTCATAGTCTTGTGAATAATCTAGGCGTTCACAAAGCGGAGAGACTAGCATGATGATATGATCCGCCCTTAATTAGGGTAGCCAATCTCATAGGCTACTAGTGGAGATCCGTCCTTTTAGTGTATCACATGGATGCATGAGTTGCTCATGTCCATCGACTTGAGGTCTTTACAATCTTATGTGTGGATCAAATAACTTTGACATTCTCCTTCCCTGGTTCAAAAGATCCGGTCATAAGGGTATGATTGGGTTATTTGTTGAAACACATGAAGTTTATAAAGATACAACAGAGAATCGCCACTCTCTCGGATAATATTTTCTTATAAGAGTAGTATTCCAGTTCACAGGTTGATATGTGTGATCAGTGCTTGAGACTGTAGCCACAGCGAAGAATCATGTGAGATTCTTGGGTTAGCACGGTTCATGACACTATCAACATCATACATTTGACCATATGGGTAGACACTTTCCGTACCCTAGGTCAATAGGTGGGGATACAGTGAGGCGATGGACCGTATCATATGTAAATCGCATACATAATGGGTATTTGTATCTTTTATTCTCATTTGGGGTCCTTGGCATGTTGCTAGATGTCAACCTTGGTCATTGAAATCGAACGACCATCTGATCGGAGGATAATTTATGTTCGATTAAATTATCACGATTCTTTCATGTCCAACTTGAGGGGATCCCAAAAGGTCACACACAACAAAGTCAAAATCAATGGTTAACAGTGCACAATACAAATATAACATCATATATGATTGTTGTAGGAATTGTTCATAAATGGTTCAATGTGTTTAATTGTTTAAAATATAATTTATGAGGTTCCATAGTGGCTCAGGGATTGGTGAATGACGATGGGGGCACTTTGGGAATTGGAATAAAAAAAATCACTATTCACGTGAATAGTAATATGAATAGTAAATTTTTATTTTTATTTTTATTGAACTCCAATTCGGCCCAAACTCTTATTAGGGTTTTATAATCTCATCAAATCACTAAATTAAGATCCAATGGCTAAGATTAAATTAGCTTTTATCACACATCAAATTCTTAATTAATTTTGTTGTCTTTGGAGCACTATATAAACCCAAAGAATTCTTCACAAATTTTTGCACCAAAACCTTTCATATATTGGGTTTATATAAGTGAGCAACTCTAAAGTTTAAGAGTAAGCCACTGATTTTGAGGATCCTTAAGTCTAATTGACTACATGAACCTCGAGTTAAAAGCTTTGAGGTATTTACCAAGGCCAGTACCAAGGGCAAAATACCCGTGGACTCAAGGCGTAGTCTTACCATTGAGTTTTGGCTTTGGTGTGTGCATCTTTGGAGGCCACACACTTGGGTGGCTCTTTGGAATGTGGAAGAGCTTGCTGAGTTCGAGAAAATCTTTTAGATTGGAGGGAGGACTGGAGAAGTCTTCGGTTCAAGTAAGTCTTTTTCTTTCTTTATTTTAATTTGAGTTCTTATGATAGTTAGCATGTTTAGGTTTATGTTCTTTGCATGTTTTATGAGTTTTATGCTTAGAATATATATTAACATGCCTAGGCTTGTAGAATAATTAAAACAAATGGGTCTTGGGCAAAGGGAAAGCGGCATAATAATTTTGATTTTCCGCTGCGCACTCGCGGCCGCTTCCCAACATGTTGTTTATGATTGAACTATATTCTCAAAACTCTGAACCTTCTAATTGGGTACTTGACACCGGTTATGGGACTCACTTGTGTAATAATGTGCATGGCTTGAGAAACAGTAGGAGACTCCTTCATGGGGAGGTTGACTTACGCATGGGTAATGGAGCAAAACTGGCTGCATTGTGCGTGGGGACTTATTCATTAGTTTTGCCGAATGGTTTAGTTTTAGACTTAGAAGATTGTGTTTATGTACATTCTCTAGTAAATAACACCATTTCAACTTCTTCTTTATGTAATAAAGGCTTTTCTGTTAGGGATATGCCCTATACCCAACTTGTGGATGGGCTATATGTACATGTATTTGTAATATTTTCATTAATTAATAAAATGGCAATCTTTATTATACGTGACTTACATAACTTATATGAATCATCAAACACTGTAATAAAGCCCTTGGAATAATAAGATGATGGCTTCCACGCCTTATGACAATTATTACTCTTAAACGTTTCTAGTCATAGTTTTGTGAATAATTTGGGCGTTCACAAAGCGGTGAGACTAGCATGATGATATGATCTGCCTTTAAGTGGGGTAGCCAATCTCATAGGCTACTAGTGGAGATCCGTCCGCTTGGTGTATCACATGGATGCATGAGTTGCTCGTGTCCATCGAACTGACCGCCGAAAGTTTTCACATGGAGTGTTTATCCCATGTGTCTGTAAGAACTTTCCTGTATCGATTGTATGACTAGTCCTTAGAATTGAGGTCTTTACAATCTTATGTGTTGATCAAATAACTTTAACATTCTCCTTCCCCGGTTCAAAAGATCCGGTCATAAGGGTATGATTAGGTCATTTGTTGAAACACATGAAGTTTGTAAAGATACAACAGAGAATCGCCACTCTCTCGGATAATATTTTCTTATAAGAGTAATATTCCAGTTCATAGGTTGATATGTGTGATCAATGCTTGAGACTGTGGCCGCAGCGGAAGAATCATGTGAGATTATTGGGTTATCACGATTGATGACACTATCAACATCATACCTTTGACTATATGGGTTGACATTTTCCATACCCTAGGTCAAATGGTGGGGATACAGTGAGGCGAGTGACCGTATCATATATAAATCGCATACAAAATGTCTATATATATATTTCCTTCTCATTTGGGGGCCTTGGCATGTTGCTAGATGTCAACCTTGGTCATTGAAATTGAACGACCATCTAATCGGAGGATAATATATGTTCCATTAAATTATCACGATTCATTTAATGTCCAACTTGAGGGGAACCGAAAAGGTCACACACAACAAAGTCGAAATCAATGGTTAACAGTGCACAGTACAAATTTAACAGCGTATATGATTGCTGTAGGAATTGTTCATAAATGGTTCAATGTGTTTAATTATTGAACAGATCATTTATGAGGTTCCATAGTGGCTTAGGGATTAGTGAATGATGATAGGGGCACTTTGGGAATTGGAATAAATAAATAAATGAAAAAAATGTGAATAGTAACATGAATAGTAATATGAATAGTATTTTTTTTTAATTCCAATTCGGCCCAAACTCTTATTAGGGTTTTATAATCTCATTAAACCATTAAATTAAGATCCAATGGCTAAGATTAAATTAGCATGTATCCCACATCAGATTCTTAATTAATTTTGTTGTCTTTGGAGCACATATATAAACCCAATGAATTCTTTACAAATTTTTGCACCAAACATTTCATATCTTAGGTTTATATAAGTGAGCAACTCTAAAGTTTAAGAGTAAGCCACTGATTTTGAGGATCCTTAAGTCTAATTGACTAGAGGAACCTCGAGTTAAAAGTTTTGAGGTATTTGCCTAGGCTAGCACCAAGGGCAAAATACCCGTGCACTCAAGGCGTAGTCTTGCCGTTGAGTTTTGGCTTTGGTGTGTGCATCTTTGGAGGCCACACACTTGGGTGGCTCTTTGGAACGTGGAAGAGCTTGCTGAGTTTGAGAAAAACTTGTAGATTGGAGGGAGGACTGGGGGAGTCTTCGGTTCAAGTAAGTATTTTTCTTTCTTTATTTTAATTAGAGTTCTTATGATAGTTAACATGTTTAGATTTATGTTCTTTGCATATTTTATGAGTTTTTATGCTTAGAATATATAGTAACATTCCTAAGCTTGTAGAATAATCAAAACAAATGGGTCTTGGGCAAATGGATAGAGGCATCATAATTAATTTTTATTGATTTTCCGCTGCGCACTTGCGGCCGCTTCTAAACAGTGGTATCAGCGCGCCATTTTTGTTTTGATTAGTTTCATCTCATTTGAACTCGAAATTGGGTGTGTAAAAGCTCGTTGGAAAGCTAACACCCTGAACGTACTTTTAGGCATAAGTTTTGCATGATTTGGTTAAGATTTGAATTGTGAAATTGCATTTAAAATTCACCCATCTGTAAAAAACGTGAATATTAATTTATTTGATTAAAATAAAATGCAATATCATAATTAAATATTAATCAAAGTTATTTAATGCCTAAAATAATTCCAACATATTAAAACTCATATGCTTGATGATTCTATGTATGATTAGAATTGGCATGATTATTTTAGGGTGCAAGCATTTATGGACTTTCTAAGGAAATAGAGAGTGTATTGCTTATCCCTTAGCTAAGTAATTATTCCGTGATGAACTTAGAGATTTATTAACTTTAAGGCTAATAAATATAAATCACTTGTTTATAATAAAAGACATTATAAAAGATACAAGTGGGGTGGGACCAAGGCGTTAATAAAACTTTCCAAACTAAAGTTAATTTAACCAAAGGTATTACTAGAGTTAGATAATGATTTGGTGTCTTCCTTCACCCACTACCTTTCTATAGCCAAAAGTAAAAGCTATGAAGACATCTAGATAATCATTTACTCAAAGCTTACCTTAAAGCATATTTAAAGCGTTGGACTAATTTAGAGGATCTATTGTTTATTCCTGTCACCAAAGCAATAAGAGCCTAAGAGGTAAGAGTATTTAAGAGAATTCACTCAACCCTCCATCTGGGGAATTTTCAATGGAGGAATCCATTTTACAGTTATTCACTTAAACTTGCTAAAATCCTCAATAATAATTTAAGTCTAAAATTTGCCTCCCATTGTAAAGTATAGACCCAAAGGGCTTAAACCGTATTGGCAGGACTAGGCTTTACCACACTGACCAATACCAATTTGTCCCTAAATCGTACTATTGGCAATGGTTTGACTTTTCTGAGTCATAAGATGCATCGACCCTTAGACGTGGTCTTATAACTTAGTCGCAAAGATTGGGTGTCCATGAGGACTAGCATAAGCTATGGCATGTTTGATTGCCCAACCCAATGATCAATGAATTGTGATCTATATCATAAATTAATTGGGAACCTACCTAATTATCGTATTTTATAACGACCAGCCCAAGTCGGAGTTATGAAATGATGATAATGGGATCCTTGCCCACAAGAAATCCATCATATTGGGGTTGATGCGATTTGCTAAAAATTTTAAAAAAATTGAGTGGGAGCAACTTCATAATATTAAAAGCCCATGTTATTATGAAACATTAATAAAAACATATTCCTAATTTTAACATTCTCTCTTAACAGATGGGTTAAAATATTTCACAAATATTCAAATGGCAAACAGAGTATCACTTCGTTCCATCCTTGATGAGCATAAGCTCAAATGGGACAACTACAATGACTGGTTTAGAAACCTTAAAATTGTCTTACGACAAGAAAAGATTTTCTATGTTCTTGAAAGACCATATCCCCCTGAACCCGCAGAAGATGATGACCAAAATACATTTGATGCTTGGAAGAAACACGTCGATGATGATTAGCAAGTATTTTGCATAATGCTTGGCTCTATGTCGGACGAACTTCAGAAAGCTCACGAAGATATGGATTCTCAAACCATCATCTTTCACTTGAAGGAGTTATATCCAACTTCCGTTCATACCGTGAGATTCCAAGTGTTATGTGCCTTATTCCAAACAAGGTATAAGGAAGGATCTGTTAGTGGACATGTGCTAAAGATGATTGGCCACATTGAAAAATTGGCCAACCTCGGGTTCATCATGGATCATGAGATAGGTCACGATGTAATTCTTTAGTCATTCTCTAACTTTATTATGCAGTTTCATCTGTCTAATAAAGAAACTACTTTAGCAGAATTGCAAAATTTGATAAAACAAGGAGAGAAGGACTTAAAACCGGAGCTTAAAACCTCCGTCATGCTTACGGGTATGGACCTGAAGCCACGAGGCCCAAAGAAAAATAAGGGCAACTCCAAGGCTCCATATCACCTAAAGCCCAATGGTAAGGTGGAGAAGAAAAAGGGAAAGGGGAAATGTTTCTTTTGTGGAAAGAATGGTCATTGGAAGAAAGATTGCAGATCATTGAAAGCCAATGAAGCTAGGGAAGCCCAAGAGGCCAAGAAGCCCAACGCTTCAGGTATGTTGTATATGATCGAACTATATTCTCAAAACTATGAACCTTCTACTTGGGTGATTGACACCGGTTATGGGACTCACTTGTGTAACAATGTGCAGGGCCTGAGAAACAGTAGGATACTCCGTCATGGGGAGGTTGACTTACGCATGAGTAATGGAGCAAAACTGGCTGCATTGTGCGTAGGGCCTTATTCATTAGTTTTTCCGAATGGTTTAGTTTTAGACTTAGAAGATTGTATTTATGCACCTTCTCTAGTAAAGAACATCATTTCAATTTCTTCTTTATGTAATAAAGGCTTTTCATGCCTAATAAGTTGTAATGAATGTTCTATTTATTTCAATGAAATAAAATTCGGAGATGGTATTTTGAATAATGGTATCTATGTCTTACAAACTAACAAAGAATGTTCAACCTCTAATATATACAACATTAACTCGAATAATTTCATTGAATCACTTCTATGCCACAGTCGCTTAGGTCATATCAATGAAACAAGATTAACTAAGCTACCTAAGAATGGGTATTTCAGACCCTTCAAGTATGAACCTTATGGAACTTGTGAGTCTTGTTTACTTGGTAAAATGACCAAATTACCCTTCAAATGTAAAGGACAACATGCAATGGAGACATTAGAACTCATACACTCTGATGTATGCGGACCAATGTCAGTCACCGCTAGAGGAGGATTCTCCTAATTCATTACCTTTATCGATGATCACTCGCGATATGGTTATGTGTACCTTATGCGGTACAAATCTGAAGCCTTTGAGAAATTCAAAGACTTCAAAGTTGAAGTAGAAAACAAGCTTAATAAAAGTATTAAATCACTAAGGTCTGACGAGGTGGTGAATACTTAAGCAACAAATTTCAAGATTACTTGAGAGAAAATGGCATTGTTTCCCAGTGGACTCTTCCGGGAACTCCACAGCATAATGGGGTCTCTGAAAGGAGAAATCAAAAATTATTAGATATGGTCCGATCAATGATGCCGGACACGGATCTACCTCTTTCATTTTGGGGTCTTGCTTTAAAAACTGCAACACTACTACTAAACCAAGTTCCTTCTAAGACTGTTAGTCAAACACCATATGAGTTATGGTTTGGGATACGTGAGTTTGGGGATGTGATGCATATGTTAAGCTCACACAAACTAACAAATTGGATGATAGGGCAATTAAATGTAAGTATGAAATGCTAAATTTCTAGAGAATGAATTCTTTCTCAAGAAATATAATGGGAGTAGACTTGACCTTGATGAGGTACGAGAAGAACAAACTTGTTGGATAATATGACCCATAGCGTCACTATTTGTACAGATCACGGTGTTGTTGTACAAATTAACTATGTGACAAGGAAATTGCACTCTCATCATTTGTGATTAAATCACCATAGATATATAAATGAAGAGAGGTCCCTATGATTAGTTCCTGGACTGAGAATGATATGAGACAGTATCAGTCCCCGAAGGATTAATCGTTAAATATCCCTAGCCGGAGTATTATCGAGACTGGACATCGATAATGCGGAATATGCTAGTATTGCACTTGTGTGCGTTGTGAGGGCACAACGGCATAGTTCTCATATATATAAGTATTGGATACTTATGCAAGTGCGATAGGAGGTTGTGTTTCACCGATGGTACGGGAAACAGCTTCGCTCTGGATAGACCCCTCGGAATCCCATTGGTATTATGACTATGTGTCTATGGGAGGCCGAAATCAAGGTAGGTGTGTATAGTCTTAACCTGAGACTTACATCGCTAATACTTGCGATAATCGGTAGACTTTGGTCTTGGTGGTACAGGGCTTTAACCGGTTCTGTGTACACCACTTCTGGGTTTATCAGAGAGTCGTAGTGTATTGGGTGTGATGTCAACGGAAGTAAGTATCACTTCAGTCATAGTGGAGATGATGTCACGCAGGATACGGTACTAGTGCTCTTAAGTGTTGCGCAACCATCGGGATGTTATGACCAGGTCATGCATATCCGATTATAGAGACTAGTTACCAGACATCCGACATGTGCTTCGGATGGGGCAGACACTTATCCAGCCCCAGCCCTAGCACGTGACTATCCGATACTGGGCGGGCCGATATACACAATACTACGGTATACTACGCTTGATACAGATCTATATATTCCTGTAAGAATATTTCTGGAGAATTGGGTAGGCATGGCGCTTTGCTAGAAGCCAACATTGTCTTGTAAATCGGTATAAACGTAGTACGAGGTACTTACGTGTTCGGATAATCCGACGACCGTATTTACTACTGCCAACATATCCGGAGATCTCATGGGTCGCTTCCTGAAGATTCACCGCTGATGTATAACTCGCACTTTAATTAATCTAGGATTAATTAGAAGAGAGAGAAAATTAATCTGGGATTAATGGCGGAGATATTTTATCTGGGATAAAATATTAATTAAAGAGAGAGAATGATTAATTTGGAATTAATCGATAAATAATATATTCGATATATTATAAGAAATTGATTTCGACGAGGAATTTACTATTAGATTTTAATTCGGGCGAACGAATTAATTTAGAATTAATTCTTCGTTAGCGACGTGAATAGTGATTTCGTTAGGCGTAATCATTTAATTACGACGCGACGGAAAATTTGTTAATTTGGAATTAGCGAACCCGAGCCCGAGAGTGATTGCGAGCGCATTCGCATTTCGAATTCGAGCGCGGCACGCAAGTCACATCAAGCGTCAAATCGTTAGTCACATCATGCATCAAATCAATTGTCACTTTGAGTGATGTGACTTGAAAACATGTCACTTTATTAAAGTGATGTGATGTGACTTAAAGTAAAAAGTAGAAGTGATATGGTTGTTGGACAAAGCATTAATAAACTTTTACTTTTTGACTTTTGATATATATATATATATGAAAAATGATTTATATATATTTGTTTTTTGTTTTTGGAAAATAAAATAAATATATAAACCAAAAATCATTTTCTCTCTCTCTCTCACCACTTACGCATCTCTTCATCTCCCTCTCTTTTCTCTTCTTTCTTCACGGTTTCAAAGCCGATTTCTTCTCCAAAATTTCTGGTTTGACCGAAATTTTGAGAAGCAAATGAAGAAGAGTAGTGCTAGCACACACATAGGTTATATTATGGTGATAGGGAAACGAATTTGTGAGCTTGGATTTATTTTTGGAGCTTGAAGCTTGGAGCTTCAATGGAGGTCATCAATGGCCGAACATGGAGGGATCACCACCACCAACGCCGAGCAGTCCACTGTGCGCAGCTCACTGCCGAGCAGAGACATGCAGTGCGTTTTTGGTCTTCGTAGCATCCAACCCATCAATGTGAGTATGAATTCTGCCTTACTCCTTTGTGTATTCAACTCGTTTTTATGCATGTTTGTGATCCTTGGGACTTGATTGAAACTCAACAATGGTATCTTGAGCTATTGGTTGCATAAAACGAATTTAGGGTCTTGAGCAAATTTGGGGCTTTTTGATTTAAGCATGATTTTAACAAATTGTTTGTTTAAGAATGCTTGTATATGAATAAATTAGAGTTATATGTAATCAATTTGATGAAAAATTAATTGGATTGATTTTCCCCAATTTGCTTAATGTTGGCCAAAACTTTAATTTGGGTAAACTCATTTGAGCATCAAATGATTAAATGTTTAGTATAGTATGCTTGAATGAGGTTGAATTGATGTTGTGCATAATCAATTTCATGAAATTTGGTTGGATCCATTTTTCCCCAAATTTTGGCATGACAAATTTGGGTAAACTTGATTTTGAGCATGTTTAATGAAATTGGATGATTTAGAATGCTTGCATTTTGTTTAATTGATGATTGATTAGATCAATTGATGAAAAGTTTGGTTTTTGGAACTTTTTCCCCCATTTGCTTGTGATGGCCGAATTTAGCAAGTGCCCTAATGTCTTGGTTTTTTGATTTTTTGTTCATTGGATGACTTATAAATCATTTGGGGATGTTGAATTTATGTTTAATTTGGTTCAATTGGATTGAATTTGATTTGGGCATAATTTCCCTCTTTGGCCGAGACACTTGAAGCATGAAATTGGGTTTGATTTTGATTTAATTATGTTGGACATGATTAATTGATGTTAAGCATGATTAATTGGACAAATTTCATGTTTTGGAAACTTTGATTTGGGTAATTAATAATGCTATACACTTTAGGTAATTTAATTGGAAAATTTGGAATTTTTGAAATTAAATTATTGGGCTTAAAATTGGATTTGGGCTTTTAAAGTTGTTATTGGGTTTATTGGACTTTGTTGTACAAAGTTGGTTTAGGCCAAAATTGGTTGGATCCAATTACGCCCAAAACCGCTTCCAAAAGGCCCAAATGCGACTAATGAACCTTTAACGTTTAATTTGGCCTAATGGGCCTAAATTAATTTATGGGCTTATGGGTAACTCCCGGATTGGACTTTGGTTGCGGGTTTGACCTGTTGACCAAAAGTCCACGCCTCAAGAAATTAATTAAAAGCCCATTGGACTTTAATTAAATTAATATTGGATATTAATCGGGCTTTGAGACCCGTAGCGATTAAATTTGGAATTTAAATCGTAAAGGTTTATTTTATAAAGTGTAATATTTAATTTGGAATTAAATAATGAATTAAATTAAATGCATATTAAATTGGATTTAATTATGTAATTTAATTTAATTCGTAGAAATCGTACTTTGAGTACGTGTTCGCAATACGAGTTTGACTCGAACAAAATCAAATCTTTGTTTGAACATTGGATGATCACTAATTATCAAGATTAATTAATTTGATTAGATTGATTGATAACATGCTTGTATGAATACATGGTTGTGATGTTTGAATAATGAATATCGGATGGATATTAGCTGGGTGGGGCGATTTTGGAAATTGTAATAAATTTGATTTATTAAATTGGACCTGCGTGTCCAGCCTTATCTCATATTTCTTTGTATTCTCTTCTCACCTATTCCCCTCTATGTATATGAGGTTTCTTTAGAAGTGTAGTGTAACAGGTAGAAGTAATACAAGTGCTAGCGGGAGAGAGAAATAGAGAGATTTGATCTAGGATCAATGTAAAATATCCATCTGCATATCATTATTAATTTTCATATGCGCTTTATTATGTGTTTAGAATGCATGTTTAAGGGTGTATGATGATGAGACCTTAACAAAGATAATAAATTGGTAGCCAATTTGCACGCGAAAAACCCTCGTTAAATATCAAGCGTTTATTTTCCTTCCATTGAGTGATTCTTACTCAAGATCCTAGATGGCATGGGGGTTGGCCAAAGTCAAGCCCTTGTCCGTCGAAGATGTGTTTTTATCACGAGGCTTTGTTCCATATCGGTGTCGTGTCCAAGTTGTGGTTTGTTGCCAAAGTCAAGACCACTTCTTGTCCATTGACATTGATTACGAAGCTTCCATGTCAATGGGTCCGCGCTTGACTGGGATCACTAGGTTTGTTGTGCCAAAGCCAAGGCCTAGTTGATTCAGAGGAAAAAGGTTAGGATATACATTCGATGTATAGGCATATATAAGATATATGTTTGGGACTTGGATGTCCACCTACTGGATCTAGGAGTTGGATCAGATCCAATTGATCTTCGAGATCTACCTAGTTAATTATCATACAATTTGTTGGCCAAAGTCAAGATTGTGTGATATTTAACGGGATCCTAGCCCACTAGGAAACACAGTTTCCCGAGTACTCGACAGAGGGTTAGAGGCTCGACGAAAAATAGTGGGAGGCAAGAATTGAATTTGCAATACTCGTTCAATTACTCGCCATACGCGCTCATTTAAATTATTTCGTCATTAGATTAAATGTTAGTTAGACTAATATTTAAATTGTTGTTTTAATAAACAGTTGGACTGTATTATACTTGATTATATATAATTGGATTATATTAATCAATATATTTGAATTAATTAATTTCAGTTTACAGTTGATTTTATAATTGGATTATAGTAATCAATGTAATTGAGGTTAATTAATTTGGATTATATTTGATTATATAGTTGGACTATTATAATCATTATAATATATATAGTACCACTAATCGTTGATTAAATAGTTGGACTATTGTAATCAAGATAAAATTGAAAAGTTGGATATTTAAAATATAATATGGGATTAAAATATTTTAAATAATTTAATTTTCAAATTGGGAATAAATAATAGGTTACTTTATTTGATAAAATAACTTATTATACCTTAAGCCCAAAATTAAGCAAAATAAAGATAGTAGAGCATAAAATCTTTGGAAGATTTATGTGATGATGACTTTAATGCTTAATTTAATATACTTGTCATAAATCTAATTTTAGATTTAAGAAGTATTAAAATTGCAATTTATAATTCTTGGAGAATTAATTGACTATTCTAGAGGAGATAAAGTCAAAGTTTGCAATTGGGCATGTAGCACGAGGTGCACATCGTTTCGATATTCTAAAAAGCCAAGGCTTGGCCTAAGGTTTCTGAAATATTGAAAAGGATAATTGACATATCCCAAAGTGACTACCATTTGGATATGGCAGACACGAAGGAATTAAAGAAAGGGCAAGACTCTGACTTTAAAAATGTTTGTCTTAGTTATGTTCACAGCTAGTATTGAAATTAGATTTTAAATACTTAGTGTGGTACATAAAATATATGTATTGATGTTCAGAATCCGCTATGAGCTGGATACTGACTTCAAGCCGAGATTTCTCTGCGAATCGGAAACGGGACGAAAGTCGCTGTTTCGACCGTAGATACCTAAGTTTAGGAACTACCCTTTGGGTATGTACTTAAATTAGGAACTTGTTAATGTAACTAGTTTGACTAGAGACATTATCTCTATATCAGTGTTTAATCCGTTACGGATAAAACCTTTATATTATAGAACACTAAGTGTTTTATTATATAAAGATGATACTGAGATAAATACATTAGATGTAAATAACAGAATTTATATTTTGAATATAAATAAAATCTCAAACATATAAAATGACAAATAAATAGCTCAAATTGATTTGATCAATAGAGACTTATTTGTGGCATTGTTGTCTAGGACACATTTAACGAGACTCGTATATCCACACTTTGAAGAGTGGGTACTATGACTGATTTGACTATTCAAATAAAGTCTACGAATCTAGTTTTTTAGGTAAAGTACCTAAAACACTGTTTACTTGGTAATAGTGTAAGTGCCACCGATCTGTTAGCCCTATTCATGGTGAAGTTAGTGGGCCCATATCTAGCTAGGCTAGATGTGAACATGAATATTTCGTGACCTTAACGGATGTGGCATCACGTTATGGTTATGTGTTTCTTTTGAAGAACACAAATCAGAAACTTTTAGAGTTTCGACACGAAATAGACAAACAGATCGGCTATAGTATTATACCGTCACGGTAAGACCGTAATGGAAAATACTTAAGCAATAAGTTTCTTATATACTTGAAAGAGTATAGTATTCTTTCAAATGAGGACTCCTCTCGAAACACGTCAAAGTGACGGTGTGTCCGAACGGATTAACCGAATCATGTTAGACATGATAAGGCTAATCATGAGTCGCTCTGAGCTACCTTTCCTTCAACGGATAAGTTTTAACAGTGCAATAACTTATTTAGAATAAGGTTCCATATAAATCTGTTTGACAGATGTCATATAGGATATGAACAGGGAAGAAACGAGGTTTCTCATTCCTGATAATTTGGGTATGCCAGGCATAACGTTTGGATGATACCAAACTAAGGACCCAAATGGATAAGTGCCAATATTGGTTATCCTAAGGGAAACCATTAAGTATAGTACTTGTAATCTCACATGAGAACAATGTGATTGTTGCTCACCATGCGGTTTTTCCTGAGAGGAATACCGATATGCAGTGGTCAGTGGGAGGATAGTGATACTCGATGAAAATCGGAGTAATACTGTTCAAGGCACAAGGTCCGTAATGGAACACTAATAATTCATCAATGATGAATCTGTACCATTAATCTTCGAATACACAAGAACTGTGTAGATCAGATAGAATCAGAAAACAACCTGGGGTATGGGTTTCTGATCTCACCTCATAAAGATGTTAATCTTTTAAGGTATACCAACCGACTACGTTTTGAGGAAGTGATACGAGGTATCGACTCCCTATTATGGCAAAGTGCCATGAATCCGAAATGGATTCCATGTATAACAACTATTTTGGATACTAGTTGTTGTACCACAAGGCATTGTGCCTATTGGTACATTAAACGTCTTCAAGGAAGACATACATGGAAAGCAACATACCAACGTACAAGCTGGGCTTTTGACGGAAAGGTATCGTTATCAACATTGTGTTAATAACGGTTCAACCTTTTACCTGTTGCCATGGTAAATCTATTTTGAAGATGCTTGTTGATAACTGCATATTTCATTTATGAAATGTGTCAGTTGCAATCAAAATCGCTTTCCTGAAAAGGAAACATTTTGGAGGATGCTTACAACATCCTGACGATTTTGTATAACCGACAAACAAGGTTTGCGGGTTATTCGATCCATGTTTGGATTGAAGCAAGCATAAGGTTCTTGGAACTGACGTTTTGAAATAATCATAATAGTTTATGATTTGACTCAAAACGAAATAATTCTTGTGTATATAAGAGGTTAGTGGGAGAGGGCACTGACAATGAAATTCCTAAAACAATCGGTGAAAGCTTGGCTTTCATAAGAAATTCTCCGTAGAATTCTGGGGTACAAACAACCTTTATTCAAGGAATAAAGATCTACAGGGATAGATTTGGAGTTGTTAACACTCTCTGGAAATTGTACATTTAAAATGTACTTGTATGGTGTCTCATACGCTTCGAGCATATGGAGTCACAATCGGGTCAATCCAAGTGATAGTCACTGGATTGAAGATTAAGAACATCTGTAGTATCTGAGAGAACTAAAGATGTTGTCTTAAACTATGGAGAAGGACAACTTGAAGTGACTGGGATCACCGCTGCAAGTTTCCAAACAATTAACTACTGCGTACTATAAAGTTTGAATAACGGGACAGTAAGCTGGAAATATATCCGAGCAAGATAACTGTTGCCGAATTAACAACAAATGCGGATTATTGCTGCAGCTGAGGCAGCAATAGAAGCCATTTGGATCGAAAATAAATCTAATTAGATTAGATATAGTTCTTTTAGCAGTTGAGCTAGGCGTCAGCACAGGCTAAAGAATTAAAGGTCTCATCGACGATCCAGATATATACTTCTATATCATCTGATTCGTTCGGATCATACATCGTGGCGATGTGATGATCGTGTAAATCGCGTCAAACGATAATTAAGCAAATCCGCTGACGAAAAACCTTTCCTCAGTAATTTGAGCGAACTGTACATAATTCGGGTGTTAGACACTCGAGTGACTGGCTATGTGCCAAGTGGGAGATTGTTGGATAATATGACCCATAGCGTCACTATTTGTACAGATCACGGTGTTGTTGTACAAATTAACTATGTGACAAGGAAATTGCACTCTCATCATTTGTGATTAAATCACCATAGATATATAAATGAAGAGAGGTCCCTATGATTAGTTCCTGGACTTGAGAATGATATGAGACAGTATCAGTCCCCGAAGGATTTATCATTAAATATCCTAGCCGGAGTATTATCGAGACTGGACATCTATGGTGAATTTATCGTTAAATAGTATTGCACTTGTGTGCGTTGTGAGGGCACAACGGCATAGTTCTCATATATATAAGTATTGGATACTTATGCAAGTGCGATATGAGGTTTTGTTTCACCGATGGTACGGGAAACAGCTTCGCTCTGGATAGACCCCTCGGAATCCCATTGGTATTATGACTATGTGTCTATGGGAGGCCGAAATCAAGGTAGGTGTGTATAGTCTTAACCTGAGACTTACATCGCTAATACTTGCGATAATCGGTAGACTTTGGTCTTGTGGTACAGGGCTTTAACCGGTTCTGTGTACACCACTTCTGGGTTTATCGGAGAGTCGTAGTGTATTGGGTGTGATGTCAAGACGGAAGTATCACTTCAGTCATAGTGGAGATGATGTCACGCAGGATACGGTCTAGTGTGCTCTTAAGTGCTTGGGCAACCATCGGGATATTATGACCAGGTCATGTATATCCGATTATAGAGACTAGTTACCAGACATCCGACATGTGCTTCGGACGGGGCAGACACTTATCCAGCCCCAGCCCTAGCACGTGACTATCCGATACTGGGCCGATATACACAATACTACGGTATACTACGCTTGATACAGATCTATATATTCCTGTAAGAATATTTCTGGAGAATTGGGTAGGCATGGCGCTTTGCTAGAAGCCAACCTTGTCTTGTAAATCGGTATAAACGTAGTACGAGGTACTTACGTGTTCGGATAATCCACGACCGTATTTACTGCCAACATATCCGAGATCTCATGGGTCGCTTCCTGAAGATTCACCGATGATGTATACTCGCACTTTAATTAATCTAGGATTAATTAGAAGAGAGAGAAAATTAATCTGGGATTAATGGCGGAGATATTTTATCGGGATAAAATATTAATTAAAGAGAGAGAACGATTAATTTGGAATTAATCGATAAAATAATATATTCGATATATTATAAGAAATTGGATTTCGACGCGGAATTAAAATTAGATTTTAATTCGGGCGAACGAATTAATTTAGAATTAATTCGTTAGCGACGTGAATAGTGATTTCGTTAGGCGTAATCATTTAATTACGACGCGACGGAAAATTCGTTAATTTGGAATTAGCGAACCCGAGCCCGAGAGTGATTGCGAGCGCATTCGCATTTCGAATTCGAGCGCGGCACGCAAGTCACATCAAGCGTCAAATCGTTAGTCACATCATGCGTCAAATCAATTGTCACTTTGAGTGATGTGACTTGACAACATGTCACTTTATTAAAGTGATGTGATGTGACTTAAAGTAAAAGTAGAAGTGATATGGTTGTGGAAAAGCATTATAAACTTTTACTTTTTGATTTTTGATATATATAATATGAAAAATGATTTATATTATTTGTTTTTTTGTTTTTGGAAAATAAAATAAATATATAAACCAAAAATCATTTTCTCTCTCTCTCTCACCACTTACGCATCTCTTCATCTCCCTCCCTTTTCTCTTCTTTCTTCACGGTTCAAAGCCGATTTCTTCTCCAAAATTTCTGGTTTGACCGAAATTTTGAGAAGCAAATGAAGAAGAGTAGTGCTAGCACACACATGGGTTATATTATGGTGATAAGGAAACGAATTTGTGAGCTTGGATTTATTTTTTGGAGCTTCAATGGAGGTCATCAATGGCCGAACATGGAGGAGACCACCACCACCAACGCCGAGCAGTCCACCTGTGCGCAGCTCACTGCCGAGCAGAGACATGCAGTGCGTTTTTGGTCTTCGTAGCATCCAACCCATCAATGTGAGTATGAATTCTGCCTTACTCCTTTGTGTATTCAACTCATTTTTATGCATGTTTGTGATCCTTGGGACTTGATTGAAACTCAACAAAACTAACATAGAACTAAGCCATACGCCCTTCAAAACGGCAGCGACGGAAAAACCATAAGGTTATGAACATATAAGGTCTGTTAGGGAAAGATATGAGCCTGAAAGACATGGTTTCCATATTAATGAGAAACATGATCAGGTCATTGATAATGACAATCCCACCAGTTATGACGAAGCAATGCGTGACATTGATTCAGTCAAGTGGCTTGAGGCCATGATATCCAAAAAGACTCTATGTATCAGAATCAAGTCTGGGACTTGGTGGATGTACCTTAAGGATAAAACCCATAGGCTGCAAGTGGAAATTGATACAAAAGGCAACATCCAAACCTATAAGGCTAAGTTGGTGGCGAAAAGGTTATAGACAAATCTAAGGAATTGACTATGACGAAACCTTCTCGCATGTTGCAATGATAAAGTCCATTCCAATTTTACTGGCACTAGCTGCACACTTTGATTATGAGATTTGGCAGATGGATGTCAAAACAGCTTTCCTTAATGGGAACCTCGTAGAGAAAGTCTATATGACACAACCTGAGGGGTTTGCATCTAATGATGATCATAATAAATTATGCTAGCTTAAACGATCCATTTATGGACTCAAGCAAACCTGCAGAAGTTGGAATATACGATTTGATGAGACAAAAAAAATATAGATGAGCCTTGTGTTTACAGGAAAAGTAGTGGGTGTGCTGTTGTATTTCTTGTATTATATGTCGATGATATATTAATCATCGGGAATGATATTCCCATGATGCAAGCCACCAAGTAATGGTTATCTCAGAATTTCTCCATGAAAGATTCGGGAGAAGCAGCCTACATCATTGGCATTAAGATCTACCATAATAGATCTAAGAGGTTGTAAGGACTTTCTCAATCCACATACATAGATAAAGTTTTGAAAAGATTCAAAATGGAAGATTCCAAAAGAGGTAATTTACCTCCTTGTCATGGAATCAAATTATCTAAGGAGCAATGTCCACATACTCGTTCAGATAGAGAGCGTATGAGTATGATCCTTTATGCTTCAGCAATAGGATCGATCATGTACGCCATGATATGTACAAGACCTGATGTCTCTTATGCTTTTAGCATAACGAGCAGGTATCAGCCAAATCCTGGTGAGCAACACTGGCAGCTGTCAAAACAATCCTAAGTAGTCTGAGAAGAACTAAGGATGTGTTATTGACATACAGAGATTGTTCTGAGATGAAAGTCATTGTTTACTGTGATGCGAGCTTTCAGACCGTTAGGGATGACAACAGATCGCAAATATGATATCTGTTTACTTTGAATGGCGGTGCTGTCGGTTGGAAAAGCTCATAGCAGTCAACTACAGCGGACTCCACCACTGAAGCCGAGTATATTGCATCATATGAGGCAGCTAAAGAAGTAGTCTGGATAAAGAAATTTATCACGGAGCTGGAAGTGCTTCCCGCGATAAAGAATGGTGTCACGATGTGTTGTGACAACACGGGCGCCATTGCTCAATCAAATGAACCAAGGTCCCACTAGAAATCAAAGCATGTACTTAGGCGATTTCATCTCATCTGGAAATTATTTAGAGAAAAGAATTTATTACAGAGAAAATACCCATATAAGATAATCTTACAGATTCTCTTATTAAAGGGCTAACTCAACAAAAGCATGATAGGCACACCCGAGAATATGGTGTCCAGATTCATACTAGTTGGCTATAGTGCAAGTGAGAGATTGTTAGGGATATGCCCTATACCCAACTTTTGGATGGGCTATATGTACATGTATTTGTAATATTTTCATTAATTAATAAAATGGAAATCTTTATTATACGTGTCTTACATAACTTATATGAATCATCGAACACTGTAATAAAGCCATTGCAGTAATAAGATGATGGCTTCCACGCCTTATGGGAATCATTACTCTTAAACATTCCTAGTCATAATTTAATGAATAATCTGGGTGTTCACAAAGCAGAGAGACTAGGATGATGATATGATCCACCCTTAAGTGGGGTAGCCGATCTCATAGGCTACTAGCGGAGATCCATCTGCATGGTGTATCACATGGATTCATGAGTTGCTCGTGTCCATCGAACTGACCGCCGAAAGTTTTCACATTGAGTGTTTATCCCATGTGTCTGTGAGGATGACTAGTCCTTAGACTTGAGGTCTTTACAATCTTATCTGTGGATCAAATAACTTTGACACTCTCCTTCCCCGGTTCAAAAGATCTGGTCATAAGGGTATGATTGGGTCATTTATTGAAACACATGAAGTTTGTAAAGATACAACAGAGAATAACCACTCTCTCAGATAATATTTTATTATAAGAGTAGTATTCTAGTTTGTGGGTTAATATGTGTGATCAATGTTTGAGACTGTGGCCGCAGCGGAAGAATCATGTAAGATTCTTGGGTTAGCACGATTCATGACACTATCAACATCATACCTTTGACTATATTGGTAGACAATTTCCATACCCTAGGTCAAACAATGGGGATACAGTGAGGCGAGTGACTGTATCATATGTAAATCGCATATAAAATGGGTATAAATGTATTTCCTTCTCATTTGGGGGCCTTGGCATGTTGCTAGATGTCAACCTTGGTCATTGAAATCGAACGACCATCTGATCGGAGGATAATTTATGTTCGATTAAATTATCCACGATTCATTTCATGTCGAACTTGAGGGGAACCCAAAAGGTCACACACAACAAAGTCGAAATCAATGGTTAACAGTACACAGTCAAATTTAACAGCATATATGATTGCTGTAGGAATTATTCATAAATGCTTCAATGTGTTTAATTATTGAATATCATTTATGAGGTTTCCATAGTGGCTTAGGATTTGTGAATGACGATAGAGGCACTTTGGGAATTGAATAAATAAATAAATGAAACAAAAAATGGTGAATAGTAATACGAATAGTAAATATTTATTTATTTGTTATATGTTTTTGAATTCCAATTCAACCCAAACTCTTATTAGGGTTTTATAATCTCATTAAACCTAAACATGGTAACTATCATAATAACTCTAATTAAAATAAAGGAAAAAAAGACTTACTTGAACCGAAGCTTCCTCCAGAAAAAAAAGCCAAAATTTCCTTACTTCGCATCGCATAAGCTAAGTAAACCCACGTTATCGGGCCTAAATCTATACAAACTCATCTCTCTATCGGCGATAGTCCTAGTAACTTATAAGGAAA